>JBBPJW010000536.1:0-26956 GCA_038088935.1 Pulveroboletus aff. viridisquamosus
GCGTCCGCGTGTGGGGCCCCTATCAACATCTCCTCCCCCTCCTCCTCCTCCTCCTCTTGTCCCTCCCGCCATCTCTCCAGCGTCCGTCCACTCCCGCTCAACTGTAGCGCCTCACGCGACCGGGTCGGCGACGTAAACGGCGACGTCACACTCACGCCCTTGCCAGTCCCAATCCCAAGCCCACGCCCCCGCGCTTTACTCCCTCCCGTCGTCGCCTGCGACAACCGCCTCAGAATCACCGAACTGGCGCGACTCACGAGCGACCGCTTCGGCGTCGCCACCGGTACCGGCGTCAGCGTGTCCATCGTTGTCGTCAGACGTGCCCCCGCCGAACCCGGTCGAAGCACGCCGCCGTTGGTCGACCCTGACGACACACTCGCACCGCGGAAGTGCGTGAGCGCATGTGCCGGGAGGGAGACAGGGGAGCTATTGGATGTCGGTGAGGCGGTCGTTGCGCAAGTCCCAGTCCTCGTCCCTGCACCCACGGCCATGCTGGAGCCACTCGAACTCGGGCCCTCTACGGGCGACACCCCAGAACTTTGATCTGATCCAGCCAAACTCATCACGAGATTACTCCGTCGCGCCTTTCTGGGTGTCCTTGGCATAAACAATGAAAAGGTCTGCAGTGAATGTGTCCGATCGAGGCTATTGAGACGTGTGCTTTTACCACCATCTGTTTCAAGCCAGATGGACGGAACGCGAGTCGGTGGGAGGCCCGCTGACTGCGGAGGGGTGGGGAGGACAGATACCGGTTCGGGGTAGCCTATACGGTGAACGGGGAATTGACAACGGAGACGGACATGAGTATGTGTACATGAAAGAGGAAGAAAACACGAACGTCGTGGTGGGGGAGTCTTACGGACCTGTTCATGGGCAACGTTGCTCATGTCTAAAAAGGAGTGGCCCTGGGGGAGCTCGGGAATGGGTGGAGCATCGACAGGCGTTGTGTGGGTCGACAGAGCTGAACGGAGTGCTTTAGGGAGTCGCAAGCTCGTATTGGATGCAGCGCGGCTGCGTAAGCGCGCGGCAGACAGACGCGAGGCGTGGCTCGGTCCGTCACGCGTCGACCGTCGGCTGCGTGTGGACTTGGTAGACCGGAGCGACTTGGTGTCGGACTTGTCAGTGGACTTGGGGCTGCCCGTGACGAGGGTAGCCTTGGAGGCGACTGCTGTGGCAGTGACACCGAGCACGATAGCGACCTCGGTATTGCTGATGGAGTCGCCGACGGTACCTGTTTCGTCTGAGTCCAGCCCGGCTATTGTACGCGGACCTGGGCCTGCATCATGCCCCTTTGTGTCTGCATCCGCAAGTGTGTCCGTAACTGGGTGTATGATCACTTCTGCGGGCAAGTCCATGCCTACAGAGTCGTCATCTGTGTCCGCTGCGACCTCTTGCTCGAAGTCGTCGAATTCAACGGCCATTTTCTCGGCCTCCCGCCACGCTTCTTCAAGTTCGTCCTCGAGCGTCTGAACTCTTGTCTGTGCCCGTTTGAGTTCCTGCCCCTGGCGTTCATATGCCCTGTTAAGTTTGCTCAAGGCGATGCCTAGCGCCGACGCCCAATGCTGGTATTGTATGAGCGCAATCTGAGACTGCTGATCTGAAAGGTGGAGGATGGACGACAAGAGGGAATCGCAGGAGGCGATGGAGGAGGCGAGCTGGCCAACGAACCCAGTGATCGGATTCCGGTCCTCGTTCTCGCCCGCACCTGCACCGGTGCCATTAAGGCTTCCATTCGGGACCGAGGAAGCAGCGCTGGAATTGAGTGCCTGCATGAGCATAGTGCGTCTGCCGACTTCGAAGCGCCATCTTGCCTGTGCCGCCGCACGCTCTGTGTCCAGTCGCACCGTCTCCTTGACGATGTCGACCTCGAGCGCTTGAAGGGAGAGGAGCCGAACAAACGACCTGCGGGCGCTGAGACGGATGGCTTTGGAGACGATTTCTTGGAGTTCGGAGGAGGAAAAGGACCACTGAGCGGCTTCGAGCGGGAGGCCTTTCCATGGTATGGGGGTGGACTCGAACGAGATGGGGGAGGGAGGTGTGAGAGGGGGTGGGGCGATGAACGTTGCCGCGGTCGATTTTGGGGGTGCGGTGGTAGGCTTTTCGGTGCGCAGCGGTCGTGTGGGCGATGCTGGCGATGGGAATGGGGATGGGGAGACGGATGGTTCTGAGAGGGGAGGGGTAGAGGGTGCCTGGACAGCCGCGTCTTGGTGGGTGAGCAGCGAGGGCGGAGGGAGCGAGAGGGCGGAGAGCTGTGGGTGGACGACGGAGGCGGGTCTGCTCGCGGTGGAGGGGGAGGCGGGGCCGTCTGCAGAGGGTGGGCCGGGGCTGCTGGGAGTGTCGGCGGCGTGTTTTGGTCTCGTGCGCACCCGAGGGCCAGATGGGGCGCGCGAGGGGCGGTCGTGGGCGGAGGACGTCCTCCTCGGTGGGTGGGGTGCGGGGTCGTCGAGGTCCATGTCGACTTGCATGTGCGCCCTGTTTGGGAAACTGGCCGAATCGAGCTAATCTAATCTCACGGACGGACACGATTTTCGCGGACACTTCCCCGCCTCGAGGTCGCGCGCCGTCGCCCCCCTCCCCCGCCCACACCCATCCCGACGATGCCCTCTATAAATCGCCCCCTCGTCGCCACCGCCCATCGCCATGGACACCTGGGACACCTCTCTCCCCGTCCCGCTCGACATCCTCCTCGACATCCTCGTGCTCCTCCCCCTCCGGAGCGTCCTTGCACTCCGTCGCGTACGCAGCCCTCGTCTCCCCCCGTCCTGTCCTCACCCCCTCTTTAGACGTCCAAGCGCCTCTGCGCACTCACACACCTCCGCGTGCTCTGGCTGCTCCTCTTCCGCACACACGTCCTCGACCAGCACATCCCCTTCCCCGACCTCGGCCCCTCCCCGCTCGCCGACCTCTCTGCCCATGCCCTCGAGTCTCTCACCCGGCGTGCCCTCTCGCTCCGCCGCATCTGGGCCTCCCCCTCGCCCCTTCCACGCAGACGCATCACCTTTGACACCCCCACCGAACGGAGCACGCGCGTCGTGTTCCTCCAGTTCCTGCCCGGACGATCAAATCGGTGGTTGATCTCGGTCAGAACGACGGTTCAACCGAGGTGCTACCTCTTGCAATGCTGGGACGTCGCAACCGACCCCCCGAGACCCGTCGCAGCGCTCACACATGCAGATGGGCCCTACGGTGGTGTCGTCCTCAATCCCGATCCCACCAGCTCGAGCGTACTGGCCATGCAGTCCGCCCAGTGCGTCCGCCCATTCCCTCCTCCCTCTCCCCTTTGAGCGGCGTGATGTCAGGACAGAGACGTTCTCGATCGACTTTGACGCCAGGGACCCTGAATGTGCGTTCGTAACCCAAGCTACCATCGACGGCATCCGTGGGCTCCATCTCCTCAGCGGTTCTACCCTCATCACCCGCAGCCTAGACGACGGCGGTCCGCTCTGTCTCTGGGATCTTTCTGACCTCCGGCAAGAAAAACTCCAGCTCCTCAACCCTTCCCTCGTTCAGGTCAGTCCTCGCTCACACTATCGTGCACCACCCACCCACTCGTACCCCCCAGCCCGACGACCGTGTGCAAGCTATCCACATCACATACGACCATGCCCTCGTCGTCCGCCTCCAGTCCATCGAGATCTACTCCACCACGCCGCATCCAAGTCCCCTTTCCGCCCGGGGTCCCCCCATATCCTACCCACTCGTGCAGTTCAAGTTTCAGTGGCCCACCGACACAGTTGTACTATGCGAGCAACACGCGTCCCCTTCCTCTCGCCCAGCCTTGCCTCCCATGCACCTGCTCGTGCGATTCGGAAGCATATATCCATGGCCCGTCAACATTCTCCATCACTACCTCCTACTCCCAAACCCCACTTACCACACCGGAAGCAGCCGTGCACATTCGCGTCGAGGGCGCTCAACCCCTGCATCGACCTCGCGCTCACCATCGGCAACCTCTCCCTACTCGCCCTTCTCCGCATGCACGAGCGAGTGCAACCTCCCGTATGACCCCCACCCATACCACTCCCACACCATCAGTTCACCGGTCCGCTTGTTTGGCCCGTCTGCGATGGTGTTCGGACGGTACGGCACAGCGCTCTGGCTGGATAGCCATACGGAGGAGTGGTTAGGGCCGAGCGACCACGGTCAGCGGTTGGCGGGACGAGTGTTTCAATACAACGATGGGGAGATGCCGACGGTGGCTGCGGCTGTCGATGGGGTGACAGAGCCAATCACCACCGCCAATTCAAGCGATGCGTCGACGGTGTTTGACATTTGCGACGATGACGCCTGGACACGCATCGCGATGGAGGAAGAAGCAGGGCGGATCGCGCTCGGACATACCGACGGCGCAATTACCTTGCTGGAGTATTGATCAGGGACGAGCGTCGTATGCTCTCGGTCTGGGTTTGGACTACTTGCGTAGATGCTGCCGTCGGCGCCGATGATACTTGCTGATCACCTCACGAGACACGTCGTGTAGCTTGACCTCTGGACATCCATGTGTTTCGCTTGCATGCGGATATTATACACGTCGTACACGTACGCATGAAAGAAATACTCTTTCTCTCTCTCGTACCTTTTGAGTTTCCCCGTCCCCTGTTCGTCAAGACGCGATCAAGACCTGTCCAAACAAGTTCGTCGTCAATTCCTCCCTTCACAACCGACGAAACACAACGCGACCTACAGCAGAAGGCGTCAACTCTAGCTCTCGCAACGTCTTTCCATATTCGTCGCGCGTAAACGTTTTCCTTCAGAATGGATGAGGACTTCAGCTTATCCAGGTCTAATCATGCACACGATGTACCCACCTAGGAAATTGTTGGGTGAGCGAGACCGTGTCGACGGTGACGCTCAACGTCTGTGCAGCGACAAACTCGGCGACGTCGCGCAGTGCTGTGGAAAGACTCGCATCAGCCGAAGAGGTCGGTCCGGGGGAGGGGGGCACATTCACGCACTCGAATCGCTCGGCAGCGTCGTCACGTACGGGGTTCCCCCACTCGCAAGCCGGATCTGGAGCCGCGTATCCTTGAAATCTTTGCCTGCCACCGTGCCGCCAACAGTATGCCCGCCACTTGAGGCTGGTGTAGCTGCGGGAGTGGCGGGGAGGGCAGGGGCATCGATGATCGGTCGACCCTCTCGGAGCGCCTTTTCGCGTGCGGCCTTTTCGGTACGAGCTTTCTTGTCTGCCTCGATCTGAGCGCGGACAGCTGATTTGGCTTTGGCGTCATCGACCTTGTCTGTATACATGTGATCAGACGTTGGCAGGTGAGAGGTGAGTGTGCCAAGGGACAAGAGCGAGATAACGCTACCTCGTCGTCTCTGCTCCGCTTCTTTGACCACCTCCTTGGCCTTCAGCTCTTCTTTGATCTTGTTCAGATCCTAAACATCGACGACGAGGGTGAGATCAAATGAGATCCATATGATGCGGTCAACCTACCTTGCCCTGCTTACGCCGAATTTTTTCGTTTGCCTTTGCTTCCTTGGCGTCGTCCTCTGCCTTTAACACACGTTTTGCAGTCATCCTGGTGCGCAGCTCGGCAAGTTTATTTTTTTTCTCCTCTTCCGTGAGTGGCTTGATCTGTTCCCACATGACATGCCAGACCCAAGCACAAGTAAGAATGGCATTGACACCGATGTGATGAGTGGACGAAAAAGAGACTATTATATGACGTAGGGATGATACGCGCACAACATACCTCCTCTGTACTTTCCTCAAATTGATCGTGTCCGCTCTTTTCAGCATGGAAGTTCGCCAAGGCGGTATTTCGAAAGATCTTGTGACAGACGGAGCATTTGATGCTCTGTAGGATGTGTGAGGAGGATGGTGAGGGTGATCGGGATGTCGCCACGACAAAAGTCAGCACAGAGAACCGTACACGCACACGTGAACGTACCCTGGCTTCGACATTTCCCGCAACTGCGATCCCCAACGCCGCTGCCGCGTCTGCGTCCTCGTCCTCGTCCCCGTCGCCGTCCAGTTCCGTTGTCCCGGTGTCTGTACCTGCACCAGCCGCAGAACTGAACCCAGCGCCGGATGCGGGAACGGGATCGCTCTCGTGTTCGAGCAAGTGGTCCATCGCGGGTTGAAGTCCCCGTCCGTTCGTTGCCCTGAGCGCCCCTAGCACGCACCAACACCCCATGCGTTAGATCGAACCAAACACGCGCCGTCGCCGTCGTATCCATGGAGCAACACGCGAGCAGAGAAACGAGCGGAGGAGAAAAAGACATGTCAGTAACCCCGGCTCACTCGTACGCCGCACGGAGAAGAGAGTGAAAGAGTCAACTGACAGTCGATGCGGGCAGGGTCGAAGCCCATACTCAGCAGCGTCTCTCTATCGCTCGACATCGTGTACGTCCTCGTCGATCCGCTCGGCGTAAGCGACAACACGAACGATCAGTTCATACTTACGTAGGCGTTAATGGTGGGAATATGCCGCACAGCCACCACTGATGTCGTGACGCCAAATGCCCCTTGACGTTTTGGACGATGGTGCAGACAAGAGCAGCCACGAAAAGTATCGGAACTGCGAAGCTGTACACTAGCAACGATGCACTACCGCAGGAAATTTCAGTCGGACCTTCCCCGAGACTTGAGGACGCGCCACCACCAGCCGAGAAGCGTCGGAGAGATGCAAACGCGTCGCCGAGTAAACAATGCGATCTGATCCCCGATGTATTTTGCCTCGTATGTACATTTTTTTTGTTTCTCCCACTTGCTGACGGATGCGATAGTATTAGATTGGTATATACGTTCATATGGAAGGCGGCCTCTTCAACCTGTGGCATGCCTGACTGCCCACCAGACCTGAGTGAATCTACCAGACGTTGTTTCATGCCCCCGTTACCACGTGGCTCGGCTCTCCGACTTGGGTCGACAGGAAACAGGTGGATTCGCTTATGCACGAATATAATCTCTCGTCCGGCGAGCAGTTCTTACGAGACAGACACTGCTAGATTATGGCTATTCGCAAGGTCATCTACTTTTTTCTTTTCTTCCATCCGTATCCTTCACTGGCTTCTGACACTATACGGACGCTTGCGTGTCCTGGTGTGAACGCGATGTTGCAATATGTCAAGAAAAGTGAGAGCAGCGGTTAGTTCTTTCTCTTAACGGCCATGCTTTTATATCAAGCTGGCATAGCATTTTGAGTATTCTGAGCAGCACGGATACGGAGTCGAAGTTGAACGTTACACAAGATGGCCAATCGTAAATTCTTTCAAGACAGTCAAACCAATCACCGACAATGGTTTGCTCCCACAGCATGACATTAGGCTAAGTCGCTATTGATTCCCGATGCGATAGGACGGACCCGGTCAGGACCTGAGTTACTCAAATTCATGAATAACATCAGCACTAAACGACTTGAGAGGACTTATAGATCGCGTCGTCTGCGCTTGCTGGGTGGATATACCAACCACGTGAAACATCCGAGGTTGGATACGTTCACCTTTGGTTTTCTTCCACATGAGGGTGATCTCATCCGTTTCCCTCCTTTTCAAGACATCGCCATTCCCCCCGAAGGGTCTCAGATGGGTGACGAATCATTTAGATCCACGATTGCACAGTTGTCTGTGTTGGTTGACGAGCGGCGTAAGAAGTTCGATGCTCAGCTTGTAAGGCTGGTCAATACTCCCTTCCGTCTGTCCCTCGGAAACGCCTCCCCCTGTTGCACCGCAGCATCAGGCAAACGGGTGCGTGTGGAATTATCCTAAACGGCTACCGATAAACTACACTTGGCCTGTGCAATGCCTGGTATGGATGATACACACCCCGTCTTCCTCTGTCCCAATGTGCTCAGTGTTATGACGCATTATGGAGGCGAGGCAAAGGTGAGTCGACAAATGCGTCTATCCAGTGCTGATTCTACGTCAGACACATGTACTGGATCCACATGTGGCTACGATTGAAAGCGTGGAACGTCGAAACGCTCGATAGCTGTGTCTTACCTGCCGGCCTGTGCGTCTCAGGAGTTGGAGAGATCGAGTGCGGGTTCCTGTTGATCGAATAGAGTCATCTGTGCACCACTATTGAATGCTAGATGTCACACGCCAACTCGCGCTATTCAGCTCCTACTTGGTCACCTTCGTACGTGTAGAGCATACCACTCATGAAAAATGTGGAGTACAGTCACGGGATGGCCCTGCCTGTGTCTGTCGCCCGTACCAACCACTTTTCATCACTAGATGACGTGCTTGCCGGCAAACTACTGCACGCTCTTATACCTGTCGTCCGGTCATCAGAAACGTGTGTCCATTGATCGGCACCTATGCATAGCATATCCTTTGTGGTCCACTTCTGTACATATTACAACGTGCGTTTATACAAGTGACACAATCAAACCGATGTGCAATAGAGCGGGTAACTATGTGTGCAAACAAATGAGCGCTCCAGTGAAACGGAAAAGAAGGGAAACGGACGAGTACGAGGAGAAGAAAGTAGACTAGGTGCTAGTGCGGTGGGTCTCTGCTTCAAAATCAAACACACCCAGTGTCATTGGCTGGTTAGTGACCGCACACTTCATGCCTCCATGGTCGTCTGAATTCCCTACCATGACAATCGTTATCTAAGAGTGAGTGACAGCCGGATGACCTTGGGCTATGAAAGCCTACTTGATGAGCGGAAGGGCATTCGTCATGCCGTTCACTCGTCTTGGTGCCATTGAGCACCAGTGAACATGAGCCGTCCATATTGACATGGTCCGCCATCACTTCACCCCGGACATACGACCTAATGTTCAAGTTGGCAAGAAGGGTGTTACAGTAAATCGAGCAAAGTGGGAATCCGAACACAACATAGAGTATGTTCGATCGGTAGAGTTGCAGCTATGACAGTTAGATCAGGGGAAATTCCCTGCGGGCGTACCAGTGACAAAGCAGTACATACTAAGATGGCGGCCAAGAGCACGAACGTGGCTGGCCAGATACCGGTATTTACCGCAAACACGGTGAGCCGCTGTAAAGTATTTGCCGTGCTTGCAAGCAAAGTTCGTTATCAGACCTATTTCCCGGTCGGAGTCATGGTGCGTACCGTGTACACTTACCTTGCAATTGGGGTCGTTAGCCATGTGCGGAGAAGTAAGACCGTCAGAAAAATGGAAATAAGGATATCCACTCCGGCGGCGACAAAGAAAGGTACAGTGCTGATGTCCTGTCCACCGAGTGGTAGGCTCTTCAGTTCCGAGCATGGACTGTATCCTTACCACAAAGTAATTGTTGCTAAGCTCATTGGCCGGGATGACATGTAAACTGGGGACAGACAGGAAGTGCGCGTGAGCAGATCACTGTGTGGAGAACATACCCATTTGCACTATATAGCACTTTGCTGATATAAACTAAGGTTATGATCATTGATACTAGTGGACGTGGATGCAACGAATGGCAGCCTACTGGCGGGAAGCACTGATGCAAGGAGTTGATTAGACTTTTATCCTTAGCAATTGGCGGTCTTACCAATTTGGATGATGGCTAGGATGACCTACGTCATCACAAGGATTGGATTGAACGGTACAGAAACTTGTTGCGTGTAAACCCATACCCATATGCACGGTATAAAGATACATCTTCTGCTGACTGCTGAGGGTTTAAGCACACGGGAAAAAGAAAACTCGGAGATCGAGACACACAGATGTATAGCCGATAGACGAAATAGCCTTGAGTAGGCACTGCAACCACGGCCTGAGTGATATCAGTACTTATTCTGGGCGTGAATACGTGCATACCGTCAAGAGTAGCTGTAGCTATGACCCATGGATAGACCTTCCCAAGAGGAGAAAGAATAGAACTTACCACCATCTCACTGGGAAGACAGTCAAGGCACGAAAGATGGGAATTCGAGTTCACTCACGGAGGCGCGAAAAGCATTGAAGCTATGTTGAACAGGCCAGCCTCAAGGTATTTGTATACTAGGTGGGACATGAAATGAACAAGACGGCCAAGGTCTGTATATGTCGAGAAACGAACCACCAGCAACGATTAAAGCTTCGTGTATTGTATTGGATGCCCTATCGAGAATCGTCAGAGACGTCGTGAAGCGAAACAATATGGGAGTTTACCATAAGACTGCCACCTGACAAAGACGGTGCATGAGCACGTTTGACTCGCTCGTAGGTTGACTCACAAAGCACTTGGTACGCAAGTGATCATTCTGATAGCTGGCATGGTGTTATGGTACGCTGATGAAAGAGGACATAAAACTTGAAGCTTACTGTACGTAATATAAGAATCTGTCCGAGTGACAAGAGCATACTTTGGTCGACGTGATATACTCTGGAATGAACAGCACTCACGTTTGCATACACGCAACGCCATAAAATGCAGTCGCCGTGACGACAGCAAGGTACAGCAGTGCGCCACACAGCGGAAGAGGTGGGTTGGCGGACATGGTTCGTACCAACTCCGTCCGTAGCATTTATACATCACCTGGACCGGGGGGGCGAACGTACACCGCGGGTTTGAGGTTGGTCGGCTTGGCGGTGCTTGAAGGAAGTGTTACAGGTGCAATTGCCGATCTTCGATAACACTACTGACAACCGTCCGGACTCTCAAGAAACGTGATGGTCACTCTGTCGGTATACTCCGAAGACCCATAACACCAGGAGACTTTCGGAACGTGTCAAGGGGATCGTATCACACCGTGTTGCGTTCAACCTCCGACCACCGCTGTTTGCAGGTCGGTGTAAAGCCAGGGACACCCAAACGAGACGTATGGACACGCTTCTATCGACATTATAATACACATGCTAGGTCGTGGCTGCACAAACTGACTATCAAGCCAGTGATCTGAAGAGAAAAGGAAGACAATCCAGTACATGGAAACAGAAATAGAACTTCGCATCACTCCCGAAACCCATCAGGTCGGCAAGTCCCCCGGTCCGATGGCACGGACACGCTGTCTTCCGGAGCTTGGAGCCTCACGACGGTTTTCCTATGTCCCTACCATACGTCCTCATGAGCCCACCCGCTGCGATTGAAACTAGTATGGACCGTGAAGAGTCACCTGAATGGAAGTGATTGCCTTTGGCTCTCCACCTTGTTTATCGCTTGCAGTACTTCCAGGCCCCAGCGAACTGGAACTCCTGAACAAATTAGTGCTGATACCATGCGTCCCTGCTTCGCCCTTAATATATGTTCTGACATTCAAGTTTGCAAGGACAGTGTTGCAGTAGATCGAACAAAGTGGAAAGCCAAATATGGTGTAGAGCAGAGTCAACGGAAGGACTTGTATCTAGTGCATTTTTGAATTGGTGAGTATTGATGGCGAGTATGAGTAATGCCTGTGAGACGAGTGGCGACACGCACTAAAATCATATTCAACAGTGCAAACGTGGCTGGCCAGATACCCGTATTCACCGCAAATACAATGAGCACTTGCAACATGTTTGCCGTCCTTTGTGACCAAAATACATTACCAGGTGCATTTTCCAAGAAGCATGATGCATAATTGTACATACTTACCCTGCAATTGAAGTTTCAGTTCGATGGCGAAGAAGCAAGGATACCAGAAAAGCGGCTATCAGAATATCTACTGCGGCAGAGACGGAGCGATTCAGGACAAGTATGGCCTGTTCACCACATAATGAGGGCATTAGATCCGACAATAGGACAAAAATATCTACCGTGAACGATTTCTCGCTGAATTCAACAACCGAAACAACGTGTACTTCACTAGAAGGAAACATGCAGTGTGCATGGACAAATGCAAGAAACAAACCCACCCATTCGCACTATACAGCGCTTTTGTAAGGTAAACTGAGGTTGTGATCATCAGCGTCTACAGACATGTATGTGACCAACGACAACATACTGATAGTAGTCACTGATATGTAGAGAAAACTCTATTAGGCATTGGTCCAGCAAAATTTCAAGAGTCTTACTGAGTTCGATGATCGCCAGGCAAACCTACATCTCGAAGATTAAGCGAAACTAAATTTTCCTATACGGGAGTGCTCGTTACCCATATCAGTGGCGCGACGATGCTCTTCCTACTAACTGTTTTGCTGCAAGTGAATAGGAAAAGCACTCGTGGGTAGGACCGTACACATGTAGATTCGATAGACGAGAAATCCCTGTGCGGGCACTGCAACCAGGACCTGAATTGTATCAGCATTCACTCTGATCGCAAAAATAAGTGCGTACTGTCAAGAGCAGCTGTACCTAAAACTTGTTAAATTAACTTCCAAGGGTTTTACGACTGGAACATACAATTATCTCGCTGAGAAAGTGATGTGGTCAAGAAATGAAGACGGGATCTTCAAAGTAATAGCTCACGGAATCATAGTCCTGTAAGCTAACGGGTCCAGCAGGCCAGCTATGAAGTACTTGTATACTAGGTAAGACAGAAAATAAACAGGACAGCCAAGGACCGTATAAATCGAGAAACGAACCGCCAGCAATGATTATAGCTTCATGTATTGTGTTGAGTGCCCTATCGCGAATCGTCAGAGACATCGTAAACCAAAGTAATGCTGTGGCCACCATAAAATTGCCACCTGCAAGAGATCCATAAGTATATTGAGCTCATTTGTGGATTGACTCACAAAGCCCTTCAAGTACCAACGATCATTCTGATAACTGACATGAGGATGTGATAAGCAAATGAAAGGACATGAGAAACATGAAAATTTACTGCACGTAATATAAGAATCTGTGCGAATCAAGGATGCAGTCTGACCACCGTTGCAATACACTTTGTGAAGAAATAGTACTCACGTTTGCATGCAAGTGACGCCGTAGAACGCAGTCGACGTGACAATAGCAAAATACAATGAACCATATAGTGGTCCATATAGTGATTGAGAGGGAGGCGGAGTTGTTGACATGAGCCGTACCTGGTCGACTCTGCTTCGAGTTTAGTTAGAAGCAGGAACGGGGGCTGGGGAAGGGGACCGTTGCTTTTATACGTACCCAAGGAGGTAAAAAGCACGATATCGATGACCGCGTGGTCATATTAGATCATTCGCGCCGAAGGAAACTCACGAACATGATAGGCACGCGACAATACGCTATTGTCTCCTCAAAGTGCCAATATACACAAAGAAAAAGAGTCACCCCACAGTAAAAAATTCATGGGTGCATCAAAGTATGATAATCTCGGAGGCCACATACTCTGTAGCACCAAGAGATGTTGAAATTCAGCTGGGAGACTCGTTGAACTTAAAGTTCTATGCATGCTCATGGGCGGTCTCCGCGTCAGGCCCGCAGCATCTTTTGGATTTATTGCCTTCCTTTCTCGCTGGAGTTTGTAACGCTGATATAATTGCGGTGGTGGGGGATATGGTTGCAGTGCTTGGAGGACCACGACCGATTCGCAGAAAGGCCGCACAACACTCACCCTAGGACATTTTGCAGCTGCTTGTTGCTTCCCTCAGGTGTTCCAAGTACTGTCTGATTGAGTCCCTTTTTAAAAAAATTTGGTCAGACACTAATGTAGTGCGCAGTCTAATGGCCGTCAGGTACTGAATACAGCCGTTCTACTGAATCTGACTGATTACCTTACGGCTGTAGTTGCTCGTAAGTCAAGAGAGAAACGTCAGTATCTGATCTAGCAAGTATTGAGGGAATGTGACCAAGGATGAACGTTGAACTTCTACAGTGCGCTCTGTTGAAATTCATGCTACTTCATGCTTTTCCTTTTTCTCCTTTCCCTCACTCTACTCACTCTACTCAGTATTTGTTAGAAAGGTATGCCAGTCTGTAGGTTTAGGCAATTAGCCTCCAGTCAATGGTATTGGACTGGAGGGAATGTAACGGTGGTCCAAAAAAGGAAACTGTAGTGACCGAATGTGAGTACGTGTCCGTACGGGCCTGCTGTCGCCCTGGTCTCCGACACACCCCCTCAGGCCGGGTGCAGTGCCAATCCGCTGACTAGTCTCTCGTGTTTGATGCGTGCGAGTGGCTTTGTGACGCCGTCTGCGAGCATTTTGGTAGTAGGGATGTGTGTGATGGTGAGGGTGCCGATTTCGACTTGTTCGCGCACGAGGTGATATTGGACGGGAATGTGGCGAGTGCGGGAGTGGAAACGGGGTTCCTTTGCGAGTGACATGGCGCCTGTGTTGTCAACAAGGAGTTCAGTGGGTCGTGGCGTATGTGTGGTGATGCCGATGTGGTTGAGGAATTGATGTAGCCATAGTGCTTGTTTGGCTCCGTGTGCGAGGGCCATATATTCGGCCTCCGTGGAGGATGCAGCGACTGTGGTTTGTTTCTTGCTGTTCCACGAAATGGCTGCGTTGCCGAGGGTGAAGATGTAGGCGGAGGTGGAGCGGCGATCGTCAATATCGCGAGCCCAGTTCGCGTCGGTGAATCCGGTTAGCTGGTTTGGGTCAGTGTCGCTGATCCGGCCGAGTGTGAGTCCAAGTTCGCGGGTCCCTTTAAGGTAGCGTAGAACGCGCATTAGGGCCTTCTAGTGCACTTTCCCTGGGTTTGCGCTGTATTGGCCAGGTTGGCTGACTGCGAATGCGATGTCAGGGCATGATACAACGGAAAGCCATGTGAGCCTGCCGAGTACCTCTCGGTATGGGTATTTGGCCATCTCGTCCTTCTCCTCATCTGACTGTGGACTGTCTTTCTTTGAGAGAACGAGTCCTTGCTCCATGGAAGTGGGGGATGGTGTGCTGTCAGCCATTCGGTGTCGTGCGAGGAGTGTCGATGTATTTCATTTGTGATATGATGGTGACATGATTGTGGCGATCGTCGATGATGCGGAATCCCATGAGCCAGTTGGGGTCTTCTTCTTTCATCTCAAATAGGCGGTGGAGGAGGGAGCGAGTGTCTGCGAGCATTTTTCTGGAGCTGGCAACGGTAAGAGCGTTGTCTACATGAATCGCGGTGGTTGCTTTTCCTTTTTCTGTTTCTCGCGTGTATACGGCGTAGTCAGAGTGGGTGCGGATGAAGCCATTTGTCGTCAGCTTTTGGTTCATGTGTTGGTTCCACAGATAGGTGCCTTGTTTGATACCATATAGGCTGAGTAATAGTCGAGCTACCCTGTCTGTGCCGTCTTTGAAGCCTTCAGGTTGGCGCATGTAGATCTCGTGGTCAATTTTGCTGTGTAGAAAAGCTCCAGTAACGTCGTCTTGTTCTCGGTGCCATCCGTGTGCAGCTGTGTAGTGTAGGATGGTGCGTAGTGAATCGAGGCAGACAGTCAGGGAGAACATGTCGCTGTAGTCGATACCGGGGATTTGTGAATAACCTTGGGCGACGAGGCATGCTTTGTAGCGTGTTATTTCTCTGTTAGGTCCCTGTTTGATCACGTATGTCCATCGGCATCCGATGACCTTGCGATCTTTTGGTTTGTCGACTAGTTCCATGTTCCACGTTTCTGTAGTAACTCGAATTCCTCGTGCATTGCCTTCCACCATTCATCAGCGTTAGGGCTTGATGCGGCTTCTCGGAAGTTCCGTGGTGTTTCCTTTCTGTGGGTTGCAAGGTAGGCCATTTGTGCAATCTGGTCTGTTGTTAATTCCTTGGTAGTATATCCTGGTCCTGTCTGTTTTCACTGTGTCTCTTGGTCTGTCCTCTCCTTTTCCTCTTCTGCTCTCTGCCTGTCTGCTTCTTCTTTTCTCCAGGTTGGGTGGGTGACCGCAGTTTTTGATCATTATAGCATTGAGCTTATAGTAGTCTTGTATGGGATGCATTTGACCATTTTTTTTCTTAATGAAGAAAAATGCTGACATGAAAGGGAACTTAGATGGTTGTATTTGTCCAGACTGAAGGTTCTTATGCAGAAAAGCATCAAGTGCAGTCTGCTCTTCAAAGAACAGGCTATATGTCTTACAGTTAATGGTATGCTCTGTTATGCACTAACAACAAGTGTCATTTATACCCAACTGAACTGGTGAGTGGTGAAGGCCCATGTCAATGACAAGATGAGCTTTTTAGACTAGAGCTTCTAACTAGGCAAAGGAAGAGAAGTGAGTGGAATCCCCCATGTAGACAAGTTAATGTTATAAGAGGATTAGACTGGGGAAGACCCAAGTCTGCACTATCCTGTATATATATTGCCAGAGGGCATAGTCCTCATATACAGGATGACTAACTACTATCTATGTTAACCAATAGTGATATAGACTCTTGCTTACTGATAGAAAAGCATGGGGCATAGGGTAGAAGTAAGGTAGTGGTTTCATAAATCAAGGAATATGAAAGAGTACCACACCATAAGGATATGGGAGAAATGGAAGGGAAGCATGCTTGTAAAGGTGAATATGAATATGGTCAGGCCACTATAAGGCCAAGGTGATTACCATCTAGATCTCTGCCACAAATTGATCCTAATTTAGATCCATTAGATCAGATATCCTTGTAATTAATCTAGATCTTATCTAAAATCTGCCACATTATGTGATCAATACTTATATGCAGGGAATACTCTGAATAAGAATCAAAATATAATCTAGGGTTATCCTTGTTTTAACATTGAAGTCTCACAATTATGTGTTAAGACCATCAGTGTTTGCTGAGCATATAACATGCTTTCCAGGGATCAATTCTATCACATGATCCCAAGGCATATAAGGTAGTAATGCATTAAAAATTTCTTTTGTAAAAACATCTGGAAAGTTATGATATATTAAGGGAATTGCCTTCTTGAAGATCTATCCTGTTTTCTTAGCATGAGTGGATATTATGATATATGTGGAGACATTTCAAAACTCCAACCTAAGAAGTTACTTTTCTCTAAGATATGTACTTTTTATAGATTTCACTTCTCAATAAAAGCAGTTGTATACTTATTATTACATTGGAATTTTTTCTCCTTAAGTTGCCAATTAATAAGCAGGTTATGCTTTTTTAACCAATCATATTTCAAGAAAATGTTACTGGTGGGATCTGTTCATTATAACCCTTGATTACTAGCTTGATGACTATATACTTTGTGATTTGTTTAGCTATATTTATAGTGCCATTAGCATTGTAAACTGGTATTGGGCAGGGTGAAATATAAGTTTCTATGTATTTATAAGTAATGAGAAACTGATTAATGGAGGAATCAGTGCAACCTGAGTTAACAAGGGTTATAATAAATAATTTTCAAGAGTCTGAAAAAATAATCTCAGCTTTAAACTTGAAGAAATCAGAGGATTCCTCAGATTGTTAAATGTGATAGAGCTTTTATTGCAGTTCTAGTAGAGTAAATTAAGCAAGATTTTTGTTAAGGTTTTTTAGATCTGTCAACAGCTCAGGGGTAACTTCTAACTGGCAATATTTGTGCACAAAGGTCCTTATATACTAGAGGGATTTCTGCTTGCTTTAAGTTTCAATAAGATTGCAAATCCACTGGACAGATTGCTAATCTACCAAGCTTAATTGGCACAAATGTAAGTTGCTTAGTTTATTAACATAAGCTGGTTTACCTCTGGTGGCAGCATACAGCAGCTGAGCCCCACATTCTTAAAACACACTACCCTTGATTTGAACTGTAGTACTCTGTAGCTGAGCCAGCCTCTGTGGAATGAACATCTGCATCAGTACATAGTCTTTTTTGGGCATATATAGTGCACATAGGAAATTAAGATCTCTATCTGATAGTTCTGGATATATTCTTTGAATATCTGCTCTTGTTACACATCTTGTGCAACTATCACTTTTATCTTATGTAATCATGGAAAACATACTCCTTTTCAAGTAACCCTAGCTTGGAGTCTGACTTATGTACAAGTATCTTTGTGATTAGTATTCATATGATATGGGATCTGGGATCTTCCTAGGATCTGCCCATAAATCTTTCCCATATAGGTTGAGATGTATCTCCATGGATCTAATAGATTTCAGATCTGCATTTATGATTTTATTATATCTGTGACAGAGATCTCTATTCTCATATTTACCCTAATCTTTCATTATGAGCCTTCTCTTCTTTTCCATTTCCATTCCTTGATATGTGAGGCCACTGCCTTATCCCTTTATATCTGCTCCATGCCTTCTTCTCTCATATTTAATAGTATGCTCTTATTGCTAGTGGTGTCCATAGTTAGCAGTAGTCTAGGGTAGGCTTAGTATAGTTGGTTTATGTACCACCCTGGGCCATATATAAGGGGCAGGTATAGATGGTCAAGTTTCTCCAGACTTAATCACTTTGTATCTTGCAGTTTGCACTTCTTTGGATTCCAACCCTTTTAGGAAAGGTCCTCAGTTGCATAGGCATAAGTCTCTTTCAAGTTCTTTTTTGTTGATTCCTTCTTGATTGCTTCTTTCCAGAGCCTCCTTTTAAAGATATTCTTTGTGTTCCTTCTCTTACTCTTTGTCTAGAAATAGCCTCTGAGATCCAGAGTCATAATAGCTCTTACATCATTATCTTTTGATTTCAGCATTGTTATTTTCATGATTATGGTCAGTATTCATTTGATATCAGGTTTAAATTTCTCTTGTCCCTTTAGGTCTTTCCTGGATGTTTTGCACTTCAACTCATTGACAGTTAGAACATTATATCTATTAGAGCCATGATTATAAGCTGGAGAAAAAGTTATGTCTGATTTAAAAAACTTAGTGTAACTCTTTACTGGGTTTCTTCTAAAAAATCCTTATGTTATAATCATTTTTTCATTTTCACATCACATGACCCTGGGACCTTTCACCCTTTCACCCTTTTACATTTTCACTCTTCACACTTTCACATTTCACAATTCTAGAACATTCCAGACCATAACATCATTGCCTGGCAGATATCATGATGTTATACTTCAAGCATATACTAATGGTGTTGCGATTCCTTTGCAACTACCACTTTTACATCATGTGATCATGGGAACCCTACTCCTTTTCAGGATAACCCTAGCCTAGGGCTTAGCCAATACTTTACAAGTTCTCTATGGTCAGTGGTCATGTGACATCATCTGAGGATCTTCCCTGGATCTGCCCAGGATCTTCCCAATCTGGATCTGATCTAATCTCCATGGATCTGATGGATCCTGAGATACGATCTCATCTGTGGCAGAGATCCCCATCCTCATGGTGAACCCTGACCTTCTCTTCTCTTCTACACCTGTCATCTGTGAGGCCACTGCCTCACTCCTTCATATCTGCTCCATGCCTAACCCTCATCTATTTAATAGTGCTCCCTTACTGCTATTGGTTTACATAGATAGTGGTACTCTAGGGTAGGCTTTATTTAGTTGGTCTGTGTGCCTCCCTAGGCAATATATAAGGGGTGGATACTGGTGGCAAAGTCTTCTCAGACTTTATCACTTCATATCTTGCAGTTTGCACTTCTTTGGATACCAGCCCTTTTTAGGACAGGCCCTTAGTTGCATGGGCACAAGCTTCCTCTGAGTCCTCCTTCGTTGATCCCTCCTTGGTTGTTCCTCTTCGGAATCTCCATTTGAGTTCTCTCTTTCATGTTACTCCTCCTCCACTTTGTCTAGGTATAGTCTCTGGTATCCAGAGTTGTAACAAATGGTCTTAACATATGATCATGAGACTTTAATGTCAAAACAAGGTTAATCCTAGGTTTGGGTTTAGGTTCTATTCAGAGAATCCCTGCATATAAGTATTGGTCACATGATATGGCAGATTTCAGATGAGATCTAGATTGATTATAATAATATCTGATCTAACAGATCTAGATGGTGATCTCCTCAGCCTTATGGCAGGCTGGCCATATTTATATCCACTATTATGAGTATGCTTCCCTTCCATTCTCCCATATTCTCATGGTTGTGGTTCCTTTTCCTTTAGTCATGATCTGTGAGACCACTGCCTTACTCCTACCCTTTGCCCTATGTCTTCCTATTTAAGTAAGCAAGAGTCTATATCGCTATTGGTTAACATAGATAGTAGTTAGTCATCCTGTATATGGGGGCTGTGCCCTCTGGCAATATATATACAGGGTGGTGAGGACTTGGAGTTTTCCCAGTCTAATCCTCTTGTAACATTAACTTGTCTACATGGGGAGTTCCACTCAATCCTCTCCTTTGCCTAGTTTAGAGCTCTAGTCTTAAAAGCTCATCTTGTTATTGTTGTGGGCCTTCACCACTTACCAGGTTAGTTGATACAAGATGTGCACTCAGTGTGGTACATAACACATAAGGTACTGCTAAGGTACTCACTCCCTTATTGCCATTGAACTGCTTACTGTAGTGTAGTTTAGGGCAGACTCTAGATACATGGTCTGTGCACATGCTTGTACCATATATAAAGGGCTGGCATAAGCTGGGTTTTTCTAGTCTTGTGCACTTAAGCTCTAGAGCTTTATACAAGGCACTTGACTCTTTTATCATACTTCCTTTTGCCTAGTTCTCTGTGATACTAGCACAAAACCACAGCTCCTTGATAAAAGCATTCACTAGACAGCATTGAAACATGAGGACAGGACAGTAGTCACTATTTCACCTTACTTGTAGTATATTTGATTTTATTTCCTTTGAATTTTATTTTCCTTATTTTGTAGGGGTAAGGAGAATATGCAGTGCAGGGCCAAATACCTGAACATCAGATGCATTTCTCTTCCATGCAAGCTTTTCCAATATTCATTAGAACTCCTTGACCTAAAAACATTCCAGACTAATTCAGATAAATGGACTCTATCATAGCTCTGGAGATACTTGCTATTGCAGGATGGAATGGTAGTGCTTTTGGCATTCAGAGTTTCCTTTGAGGCTCTGTTTATGTTACAGTACCAACCTAACATGATGGTCACACATGACCATGGGAACTGTAGAGCATGTAATCATGTGAATGAGCTGCCTTACAAGGCAAACCCTAGGCTAAGGTCTAAGTCCTATTCAGAGTATTCCCATGCACAGGGATTGGATCACTGATGTGGCAGATCTCAGATGGGATTGAGATCATTAGATCTGTGGCAGAGATCTAGATAGATCTCCTTGGCCTTATAATGGCCATGCCTCTTCATATTTGTGAGCCTGTGCTTCCCTTCCATTCTCCCACATCCTCATGGTGTGGCTTCTCCCCTTCATCCCTTATCTGTGAGGCCACTGCCTCACCCCTACCTCATAATCCATGCATTCCTTATCTATACTTAGAGTCTGAAATCCTTATGCTATTGGTAACAATAGATAGCATAGATTAGGGTAGGCTCCTAGTACTTGGTCTATGCATGGACTTAGGCAATATATAAGGCTGGAAGTGCAAAGCTGGGAAACCAGTTTTGCCCTTTTGGATCCTAGGCTTTAGCTTATACTCCAGATCTTATTGCTGACCCCCAAGGGGGGGGTCCCCTTTGAGCACTCTTGAGGCAACAGCCCACAGGGTTTATACCAAGAGTCCTTAGCTCACCAAGGCACAGCCTAGTTAGGGGCCACTAACACAAAAGCCTCATCAGTTCTCAAGGCATAGGATAGGAGCATCCTCCAGGAAGACCCAAGTATCAAGGCAGGACAGGTAGTTACCCATTTCAGTTTGTGCCTTCTATATAGCAATCTCTTGTAGAATGGCTTTAGCTTTAATAAGGGCTGAGTTCCATGTGATGATATTATAACAGTTTAGAAGTGCTGGGCTGGACCATTTGATATACTTAACAATGTTGCTATGAATTATGTCTCTGACAATGCCTACCAGCATGCATTTGTTTGCAGTAATATCAAATTTAGCTTCTATTATCAACTGTTTTATTCTGGTAAGGAAGTTCTCTACTGAATCCTTGCCTTGCTTTAATTTCATCAGCTCTTTCTTGGCATTACATTGTGGGTAGCTGGTCTATACTTTCTATAGAGTTTCTTTACAAATTCCTAAAATGTTTGGCTCCCAAGTATGATCTGGTCATAATATAAATCAGAGTATTGGCCAGTGGCATTAACTCCTTGCATATTGTTATGCACTTAAAGAGTGTCTTCCAATATTGACACAGACTGGCAAGTAACAGAGATAACAACAACAATGAGTGGGCTTTTAAGACTAGAGCCCCTAACTAGGCAAAGAGAGGATAAGTCTTGGCCCAGACCAGGCAATGAGCCACAACTGCATGAAAAATAAAGCCAGATGGCAGTAGTAATAGAAGTGGTTAAGACTGGGTTGCCCCAATTCTTTCCCTATCCCTTATATATTAGCAACAGATATGCACAGACCAAGTACAGGAATGGTAACTACTATCTATGAACCAATAGTAGTAAGTATGCAGAGCTAATAAATAGAGAAGCATAGGAAAGAGGATAGAAATGAGGCAGTGGCCTTGCAGATCAAGGAAATTAGAAGAGTACCACACCATAAGGATATGGGAGAATGGAAAGGAAGCATACAGCAAAAGTGGATATGAATATGGCCAGGCAGTCATAAGGCCATTAAGATTCTTATTTGGATTTCTGCCACAGATCAATCCTAATCTAGATCCATTAGATCAGATATTATTGACATCAAATCTAGATTTCATCTGAAATCTGCCACATCACATGACCAATACTAGAACACAGGGAAAACTTTAAGAAAAGAACCAAATTCAAATCTAGAGTTATCCTTGTTTTGGCAATGAAGTCTCATGATCATGTGACAGGATTGTCAGTGTCCTACTAAGCACATAACACATATGGGATAGAGTAAGGAGAATTCTCTGTTTATTAGTGGGCTTTTCCTTGAACTCTTCAATATACTGTTCAACTATTTATCACCACTGGTCAAATAATGCTTTGTCTCCCCTGAAGACATCTGAATTGACTAAAATTGGGGTTTCAAGCTTAAAGGGCAACATATTAGTTTGAGGAGCAGCTGGAACTGGGTAAGTAAGGCAATGCAGTGAAATGCCAATCATTGGAGAAAATGGAGATGGTGGGTAATAAATAACAGTGTCCAAGGATGGTATATGAGAAAACAGAGCAGAATAAGCTACCTAAGAGGGTAGAGATAGTGGAAAAAGCCCTGCCACTTGAGGGTTGATGAGGGCCTGCCAATATCACAAAACATACATATTGGAAAAGGAACTCTTTTATGGTGGGGGCTAGTGGAATGGGAGTTGAGGGAACTGGAATTTGTGCTTTCAAAATGGAATAAAGAGGACAAGAAGCTGTGATGGTGTTATGCTAGGCCCAAATAGAGACTATCATAGACCTTATGGCTAAAGTGAGGCTAAGAAAGGCTTAATGGTAGTCAGTCTTGGATACAAGTGATGGTGCAAATGCAGGATGGCACTGTAGTCCCTCAGTGAAGGTTGGGGACAAGATGTTATGCACCACCCAAGAGTGCAACCAAATATTAATGTAAACTGGTGTGTGATAGCAACAAATAAATCAACAAGAGGGCTTTTAAGCTAGTGACCCTGAACTAGGCTTGTAAGTCTTGAAGGAAAGAAAGAAACCAAGGAATAGCTCAGAGTTAACACCAAGACTAGATGCTCAGGCTAAAGGAAAGTAATAACAAAGTGACTAAGACTGAGGAGATCCCAGATCTTGCCCACTCTGTATATATATTGCCATGGGGCACAGACCCTATACAGGATGAGTAAGCTACTATCTATGGACACCAATAGCAGTTATTGCTCTTATCATTTAAATAAGAAAAGCATAGGGTAAAGGGTAAGAAAATACTTAGAGACAGTAGAGATGATAAAGGCATAGCAATTATAAGGCTGAGAAGATCTATCTAGATCTTTGCCACAGATTAAATTTTAATTGTGATCCATTAGATCAGATGTTATTGGTATTGATCTAAGATCTTATCTGAGATCCAGCCACATCTTGTGACTATTACCATAAGTTAGAGAATACTCTGAATAATAAATCAAACCTAGTCTAGGGTTTATCTTGTTATGGCAGGTGAGTCTCATGGTCACATGAAAAAACTGTTATGACTCTGGAATACCAGAGGCTACACCTAGACCTGAAATGGAAGAGGAGGAATGCAAAGGGAAAACTCTAAGGGAGTGCTCTGAGAGGAGCAACTGAGGAGGGGAACTGATGAAGGAGGACTCGAAGAGTACTTGTGCCCAAGCAACTAAGGGGCCTGTCCTGAAAGGGCTGGTATTCCTAAGAAGTGCAAGAATGTGAATATACAAGTGATAAAGCCTAGGGCTTTAGCACCAGTACATGCTCCTTTATATAGCCCAGGGAAGGTGCACAGACCATTG
This sequence comes from Pulveroboletus aff. viridisquamosus, assembly GCA_038088935.1. Lineage (NCBI taxonomy): Eukaryota > Fungi > Basidiomycota > Agaricomycetes > Boletales > Boletaceae > Pulveroboletus > Pulveroboletus aff. viridisquamosus. Next base: position 24,002 of record JBBPJW010000536.1, read on the forward strand.
TAGCTACGGCCTACCCTAGTGTGCTGCATACCTATGAACCAGTAGCAGTAAAGGAGCACTCGTGTAAGAGGGAAGGAGAAAGCATGGAGTGGAGATTAAGGAATGAGGCAAGGGCCTTGTGACTAAGGTGTGGGGAATGGAAGAGAAGCAGGCATGGAGTACATGAGGACAGGGATCTCTGCCACAGATGAGATCACCTCCGAGATCCGTCAGATCCATGGAGATGGTCAGATCTAGGATCGAAAAGATCCTGGGCAGATCTGGGGAAGATCCATAGATGTGTCACATGACCATGAACCTTGGAGTTACTTGTAATGAATAGCTAAACCCTAGTGTGAGGTTAATCCCAAAATGGAGTAGGCTTCCCACGATCATGTGATGCAAAAGTGGTAGTTGTGAAGGTTTTGCAACAAAAACTGTCAGTATTTGCTAAGTACATAATACAAGACAAGAATGCTAAAACTTGTCAAGGTTACTTGAGTGGTGCCTGCCATCAAAGAACATGAGCAGAACTCCCTTAATGAGAGTGAAGTGAAGGTTTAGATAATGCTTTGAAGAAAGCAAGGTGGAATAAGGCAGAAGTTAAAACAGCAAGCCTGCCATTTTCCTAATCACCAGATATGAATGTTAACAAGACCTTTAAGGGTGTGTAACAGCTCAATACTCACTAGATGGAGCTGACCTGGCTGAGATATGAAAGAGAAAAAAAGGAGTTAAGGAGCAGTCACTAGAAACTCAATGACACAAGTTCAAGTGTAATAGACTAAGATACTGGTCATATGTCCACTACTTTATGTGCATGTAACATTATGTTTTAACTCTAAGAGTTTGTCTAATTTATTATGTTCTTGGATAACAGAGATTAATATCATAAGGATTTCTATAATAGTATTTGCTATCTGGAAAAGAAAAGTGTTTTAATATTCATAAGATTTCTTTAATAGTGGTCTTCAGAATTAGAGCTCTAAGTATTGAGAGGTGAAATGCAGAGTATATCACACTATACACAAGAAGACCTCAGTTTCATATGAATAAAAGACTGAAACTGTTATAATGCACATTTTCCCTTTTATTTCATTTTTTACCCTGTTGTACTTTCTTCTGACTCTTCACATATCCTCATCACATGACCCTTTTCACCCCTTCACTGTGTCACCATGTCACATCTTCACAATTTCACATTTCACCCCTTTACCACTTCACACTTCACTAGATCTAGGCTAATCTAGCCTATGATCTCATACCACCTGTTTTTCTCATGTATTTCTAGACTCTCACTCTCTTTCTGCCATTGGGTAGCTTACTGTACATCACTGTAGGGCAGGGTACTTTCTCTTGGTCTGTGCTCAAGATGCAATAGTATAAAAGGGGTCCAAGTTCAAGCTGGAGTCTCCAGTCTTGTGCACTTGAACCTCTAGGGTTTTCACAAGTTCCTTGACTCAGTACCCCTCTTGCCTAGTTCTCCTAGCCTCTAATTCAAAGGCTAGGCTTTAGCAGAATCCCTAGCAGCAGCAGAAGTACACACCAAGGCTATAGGTGTAGTTGCTCAAAGTCTTGCAGTGTAACAGAAACATTCTTCTAAACTAATCTATACACAAGGAGATCTTGTAGGTACTGTTCAGCTAATGAATGTAACAGAATGTATAGTGGCCTCACCTTAGTTTCATATGAATGAAAGACTGAGATACAATGTGGCAGTGTCTGCACTCAAGAGGATGATGCAATTACATAAGGAAATATCTGGTGTATGTCTTAGAAAAAAAGGAATGACAAAGGAGAAAGAAGAGTGAAGAGGAATGAAATAAATAGAATGAAATTTCAACACATCCACTCACTGAATCATTTCATCTTACAGCATCAAACCCATTTCCTCCACAAAATGGACATGTTTTTCTTAACTTAATGCCTTGGTTAAGATGTCAGTAATCTGCACATTGATGGGGAGGTACTTGAGTGAAATGTCTTCTGCTGCAATCTTCTCATGAATGAAATGATGCCAGATAGTAATATGCTTCATCCAATCATAAAGTACTGCATTCTTTGCCAATGACATTGCAAATTAATTGTCAATTGAAATGGTGATGGTGTACTGCACAAGGGAAGGCACAAGTTCTGAAAATAAGATCTTTAGCCATGCAGCCTCTTTTATAGCTATGGTTGCCACCATATACTCAGCCTTAGTTATTGGCAGGGAAATGGAACTCTGTTTCTTCAAGGTCCAAGTGATGGCATTATCTGCTAGCATAAAAACACATCCCAAGATGGCTTTTTGATTGTCCATGTCCCTGGTGCAATCTACATCCACATAGCCCAATAGTTTGAAGGTATTGGACCTTCTGTAAGTAAGCCACATGTTGGCCATCCTGCATAGATAGTGGTAAGTGTGTTTGAGGGCTGTCCAGTGAATTTCATCAGATGTGGCAGTGTGTCTGCTTAGTACACCCACTGCAAATGTGAGGTCAGGCCAAGTCACAAGCATGGCATACATCAAACCTTCTAATCCACTCTGATAGGCTTTAATGTTGACTGTGGCCATCTCTGCTCTAGGGAGCCTGCTATTGGCATTTATGGGTATCATCATAGCATGCCCATTTTCCATCCTGAAATGTTCTAGAATAGTTTGGGCATAGCAATGCTATGAGAGGGAGATCATGCCCTCACCTCTATCTCTAATAATCTCCATGCCCAGGATCCAGCATGTTTTGTCAAGGTCTGTTACCTCATACTTGGCTGATAGTGTGTGCTTGATTTTCTCTATCTCCTTGCAGCTCTTGGACAAGATCAATTTGTTATTCACATAGACAGCAACAATAATAAACTGATCTTGTTCCCACTTGTGAAAAAGGCTGTAATTAGCATTGCTGTCGATAAAACCAAGGGAATTAAACAGCTTATGCAGTGCATTATACCAAGCCTTTGAAGCTTGTTTGAGGCCATAGAGGGCATGGAGACGAT
>JBBPJW010000537.1:0-26936 GCA_038088935.1 Pulveroboletus aff. viridisquamosus
CGTCGCCGTTCTCACGGAGGACCCATCACGTGCAGCTCGGAGGGGAGAGGCAGTCCGCGGGAGGACGTCGGAGCGAGGAGGGGCAGGAGCTCGTCTGGTGTGGGGGAGGACGGGCGTGCGCTGCACAATGGACTTGTTGGCCGGCACGTTTTGACAGCACGACGGGGACACTCGGACCTTGTCGTGCGATGGAACGTCCTGAAGCGGAGTCACGAAGAGGGAGAAGAAGCGAGCGCGGTGGGTAGCAACCGTCTTCGATGCGGCGCCGGAGCAGCAGTCGGGGAAGCTCGACCTCGCGCGGTGACCCCAGCACGCGCTGCGACAGGCAGGGAGTGGGGGGTGGGGGGGTGGTACATTGGCTGGGACAAGGCCATGCCCTGCTGCGCTGGCGATATCGGTCGACCGAGCTTAATCCGTCAGCAGCCCTACGTGCGCTCTCATCTCGCCCTGCTGGATCTCACCAGATCCGCAAACGGCGCAGTGATTTCCGCGGACCGTACGTCTCAGCGTGTCGTTTCTAGCGTTAGACTAATCGGTGGTGTAGGCCCCTCGTCCACACTGGCTTCCCCCGTCCTCTCGCTGACTTGCCTTTCTGCGCAGTCATGTATCTCCAGCCCGTCCCCCTTCTCTTCCGAAGCGGCCCTTTTCATTCTCCTCCGCGTACCAGCGTCGCTCGCCGAGTCCTCTGGTCTAGTTCCCCGCACAGTGGTTCCAGAATCATCCCAGGACCCCCCCCGCGGATCCTGGTGTACGTTTCTCTTCTGCTTATATGCATCGTCCCTCTGATCGGAACGTGGCCGCTCGTCTTGTCAGTCCCCTGGCCTTCCCCCCCCTTGTTGCGGACACCGTCGTCGTGTCCCTGCCTCTGTTCCAAAATCCTGTCTCCTGCTCCACCCCCGCTTCTCGCGTGCCCACGCTTGTGCACGCTTTCATGATCCATCCCAGCATTCTTATACATTAGCCTTCCCGTCCGCCCCATGCTCCCATCACTCATGAGCACCTCGCCCACCCATACGCTATCGCAATGTGCGACCATGAACAACAGCGCAGACGCGCTCAACGAGAAGACCGTCCCCCCCCCTCCTCTCACCCTCCCTCCCCGGCCCTCTGCGGACGGCTCCAATCACACTCGGCTGGACGCCACCCGTGACGACCAACACCCCGCAGTCGTGGTCTCCCGTCTCCGCTTCTTCTTGATCATGGCCAGCTTGTGGATCGGTAATTTTACCGCCTACCTCAACGAAACCACGTCGACCACCGCCATGCACGTCATCAGCGCTGACTTTCATGACCCCGCCAATCAAAACTGGCTCGCAACGGCATACCTCTTGGGCTTTACCGTCACACAAACCCTGCTTGGAAATTTTAGCGACGTCTTTGGTCGCGCTCAAGTCTTGCTTGGCACGATGCTCATCTTTGCCGGCGGGACCCTGTGGTGCGGGTTAGCCACGGTGAGTGCTTTTCGAGGCCTGCATCGCCTGAACTGCGCCTTTCGTTTGACACGCATGGTCCCAGTCCATGAATTCTTTGATCGGGGCGCGTCTTCTTCAGGGTATCGGTGCCGCTGGGAGGCAATCCGTCGGAGTCATCATCGTTTTGGATTTGACGACCGCCGATACGCGAGGCTTGTGGCTCGGTTTCTTCAACCTCGCCTCCGCTATTGGACTGGCAATAGGGCCAGTCCTCGGGGCAGTCATTTCCGTCAACACGGATTGGAGGTGGCTGTTTTGGATAACACTGATCCTCATTGTCGTGACCCTCGTTCTCGGCTCGGTGAGCCTTCGTTATCCCGTCCCTCACCAACAGCAGCGTGACGGCATCCTTGCGCAACTGCAAGAAGTCGATTACGTGGGCAGCATCCTCGCTGTTACGATATCCAGCACAATCTGCATTGCGATAGAGATGGGCAACAAAATGTTTCCCTGGAACGTACGTATCTCAAATCCAACGGTGGGGCACTCATCAATGTTCCCAATAGTCCGCACCTATAATTTCTCTGTTCGTCGTCGGGGGATGTCTTATCCCTGTGTTTGTCTACTATGAACTCAACATCGCCCAGCACCCCATTGTCGACGTCAACTTGTTCAGGATGCCAAATATTCCTGTCGCATGTCTCATCAACTTTCTCACAGGCGCGGGATACTTCGGGTCTGTCTTCTTCCTACCCCGTTATTTCATCGACGTCAGAGGATCCAGTCTGGTGACTTCAGGAATCCAAATGTTCGGACTGATTCTAAGTCTGGGTGCTTCTTCAGTCCTCGGTGCCAATCTGGTATCGCTCACGGGTCGCACACGACTCGTAGGGGTCGTCGGTGGTCTGTTGTATGCGTTGGGTAGCGGGTTGATGCTTGACGTGAGGCGTTCTACGCCAGTCGCACGCACCATTGGATACTCGATATTCACCGGCATCGCGTCTGGACTTCTTTACCAACCCTCGCTAGTGGTTGGGCCCATGTCAGTCAAGCCACATCAGGTTGCTGGTATCAGTGGTTTCTTGTCTTTTCTCCGGACACTGGGTGGAACGTTTGCGACCGCACTTCTCACCGCCATATATGAGACCAGTTTCACAAAGTCCCTCAGAGGGCATCTTCCTCCTTCGCTCGTAAACCAGGGCCTGGGGCTAGCGGATAACCGCGCCCAGTACCCTCAGTATGAAGATGAGATCCTCGAGGCGCTCGTCAAAGCCTATCACCTTGGCACGATCCCTGCCATCTGTTTTGGCGCTGTATACGCTGTCGCAGTGGTGACTCTTCGCAACGTGGACTTTACGCCCGCTTGGAAACGAAGACGAATAGCAGCGAGACAGGCCCTTGACAAGCCCTGATTTATTTTTGACGATGAGTTACCATTTCCCTTCATTTTTGTATACTTTATCTGTGGAGCTAGTTCCTCCCCACTATTGTGGTTCGCATTTAATCTCTTGTTGTTGTTGTCGTCGTCGTTGTCGCTCGACCTTCTCAACTCAGCTACCTCCCACATGCGCCTTGCAACGGACTCTAAGCATGGCTGATACAATCCCCTCAGTCCCACCTTTTTCTTCCCTTTCTTCCTTCGCATGATATCCCTTTTTTTTCCATTGGACAACACCCAACCCATGATCAGTCAGGTAGACTAATTTATTAACACCGCTGTGTAATTGGCAAAGTTAGATGGCATGGCTCTTTTTCTTTGACCTCGCTCTCGGCAAGGGTCGCAATTCATATCACATTTACCAGATGTAACACGCGTGATCGTACGATCAGGTTCGTGCAATTACCGCTCGGGAAGACGTATTAGACTCGGTCGAAGCAGATGCTCCACTCCCCCCGCCCTCCGCCATATCCTCCCAGAAGGGAGTACCTTGATTGAAAAGCGGCGCTCCGTCTTCACCTGTTCGTCGCGGCATATTTGCGAGCGTCTCGCATTAAAACCGGACACCTGATTCGTGGCGCCTGTTCCGAGCGGATCTTGCCACTGGGCCATGCTGCGCGGTTGTCCTGCACGGTGTTTCACCCACCAAAAATGCCCATCAGTCTCTGGAGGGGAGGAGGCACGCGCTGTGTGGCCGCGACGGTGTGGCGAGTGGGGGGAACAAGGCCCTCCCCTGAGACGGGTGTCCTCGATAGACTGGCACTTGGTACCAACATGTCAACGGCCGTTGGACACGTTTGTACGCAGACACGGCCAAAGGGCTGCTGTTCTTACAATGCCCGACTAGACGGTGGAAAGATCAATCGAGGATCCCAGTGTGAAGAGCCCCACGACCATCTCCGTACTGCAAGAAATCCGGAACGGACCACCGTGCAAGAGAAAGAAGAAAGAAAACGCGCGTGGAGAAGGGGGTAAGCAATAAGCGCTCCAGACACTCAGAATGCGGGCAGAGGGTATTCTTGATTGAAGACACAAGTGATGCGCCACATGCTACCCATTTGTACGTGCAGGTACCCCCAGATTCGCGATGGTCGTCATCACACGGTGGTGTGTACTACGCCCTACCGGCATATTCCTCGATGACCGATCGCGGCTTGATGTACACCCCAAGTGGCGTATATTGAATGTCAGAAAAACTGCGCAATCCAGTCAACACTAATATGACGGAGTTGAGACAACCGACCCGAAAACACCTGGCCCTCCGAGCTCAAGTCCTCTTTGGGTATTCGTCCACTGGGGGGCAGCTGTTATCCCGAGGACCAAAACCCTCAATCCATATTTATACTGCGGAGTCCCGAGGGCCGAACCGTTCTGGGCGTCGAGCACAGCAATAAGATCGGGAACACTGGCTAATATCTGCACGCCATCGTGTCAGAGCGTTCGCACAGCGAGCGAATCCACTACTTCGGCACCTCCATTTGACCATCCCGGGTCGTATGCTGTGCGTATAGGTTTTCGTTCTTGAAGGGTATGGTCAAGACTCCATTGAGCATTGCCTGGCGTCTGTCTGAACGATCCCTAGCGTCTTCGTCCGCGGACAGAGGCACGATGACGACTTCCCCTATCGTATGCCCTTTGTGCAATCTTGGAAATCATGCGCTTGGCTGCATCTTGAGAAAATACGTCGAGACACACCTTCTGCGAACATCGATGATCTTCCCACTGAACAGTACCTTGGCTGTCTCTGCCCCTCCGACAGCATCAACGATGACCTGACCTATTTGGTCAATGTTTGACTGCTTCCGCGCAAGAGCGAGGGCCCTCCCTATGCGCCAGCTCAACGACACAGTATTAACGATCATGCAAGCCCCCAGGTCTTTGGCTTGTAACGGCCGGCTAGCCAGACCCACGTGCGTCCTGGCATGTCTTAAGATGGATCCGAACGGCGACGCTTTACGGCAACGCACCCCATCTCGACACACGCCGCCCGTAGCAATCCATCGACGTCCGTATCTCTCTTCGCTTTGGTCATATTCTTTGTAACGTGATCAGGGTCACAGGTTGGGGTAAACTTCCGGGGGTGAAGACCAACCATAACGTTACCATCCCCGCTCGATATAGCTGTGGGAAGGAGGTCCAGTCGAAGACCCATTTCAGAGTATACATTGACCGTCGTTTGATGCCACTACACAATCCCTGAGATGAGTTTCATCTGCACTTCACTCTCGGAAGGAGCGATTGCCCACGGTTGGATATGCGCGGCCCTAAAGAACGGGAACTGCCACCGGGTTCTGTGGGCAGACGAACACTGTTACATACCATAAAATCTCCATCGACGATCGGGATGTCATAGTTCCTTGTGGCAGCCGTGATCATCTGGTCGAAGGTTACTCCGGGAAACTGAGGCGACGAGAGATTCACGTTAATCATCCCATTTCCTCCTCCAATTTCCAGTGCACAAAGCGCATCGGGTTTCGTTATCTGTGGACCTGAATGAGACCCAGCCACTGTCAGCACTACGTTATGCGACTTACCCCAATAAATGCCCAGAGATCGGCACTCGCTTCGTTGTACCTGTCAAATAGTCGATGGAGCTCCTGGAGATGTGAATACACGCACTCGTTCCCTAGCAGCCTCTCTGAAGAAACCTCTGGGCTGCCCAGCCCACCACCCCAACCAACGAGTGCGTCTGGGGCAAGAGAACCTAGATCGATGATGCGAATGACTTCACCCGTGCGGACCATCTCTCTTAGCTCTAGGAAGGTATGCAATGGCGAGCCACCCCCACCACATCCTAGAATATAGCAACCATCCGCTATCCACTCGAGGTCGATTTCAGACACAAACCATTGATTATCCTGCACCCTGGGCTTGTATGAAAGGATGTGATCGGCCGAGTCCAGCGATAAAACTTCTCTGAACACAGTGTCTGATGTTGTCAGAGGGAGTGGTACCGTGTTCTCACTAGGCGAGTCAGAGCTAGAGTCAATGTCGTCTATCTCGTCAGCGACCGCGTCTCCACTCCAGTCACCAGCAGCCTTGACGTAGAAACGGCATCTTCCAGTGGTATATGAGACGGCTATCACCTCGCTTTCTACGATAGAAACACGGCCAGGAGCGGCACCAGAAGCCTCTGCGCGAGCGACTGCCTTGTCTTCGACAGCTCTCTTCACTTCGGACACGGACCTAGATGAAATGTCTTCAAATAAGTCGACAGTACCAGATATCTGTCTGTTGATGAGAAATTGCCCGAATAGTGTCCAAGGTATCAACTTCACCTGCGCGATGGCAGCACCAACTGCATTCGCGACGTCGTAATGCGGGAACCTATGCACCCGACTGACTCCAACAAGATCATTTGGTGCTAAAATCGATCCTCCGCCGACGAGATAGACGGAGATGTCTGTTGCTGACGTCTTCATTGCGTCCAGTGTGTTCTGCAACATGCTCTTGATTTCCCTTTGTGCTCCATTAATTATGGACCAGTCAAGACCCGCTACACGGGAAGAGTCTCCAATAGTCACTTGTCCGGCAGCGACGGCGATGTCCGTAGCAGTAAGCGTTGCGCCGTTGAAAACATGGGCTTCAGAGGTGATTCTATGACCCACTGAATCAGGACCGATAGTTACCCGTTTGGAATGAGAATCCTGGCGGACAATAGAGCCACCTCCGAGACCAATGCTTTAACAGATATTCATGATGAGTAAGGTCTCCCGGAGAGAAACGTTCAGTTTACCTGGTAACATGAGGCATTGGGAAGTTCAGCATGACCCCACAGAGTTCATGATGGGCTGCAGCTTGCCGAGGGAAGCCGCTGGGCCTTCAAACTGGTGTCAGAACCAAGGACGCTCGATCCAGTTAGGATGAACACGAACAGAAGCATTCCGATATCCGTCTGCATTGCACTTGTTATAGAGTCCGAGAAAAGGGAAGAGAGCATAGACGAACCGTCGTACCTCCTATATCGACCACCAACGCGGATTCTTTGGAGACGTCAGACTGGATGGATGCCAGAAACGCAGCACCCCTCATGGAGTTGGTGGGACCAGAAGAACTAGAGAATCATCGTGATCGGAATTTCGATCAGATCATTGGGAACTATTGCATCTCTGCGGGTGCACTGTATTAATGGGGCTTACAAGGTTCGAATGGGAAATTTGGCTGCCTGTGCGCAGTTAAGTAAGGTACCGTCGTTACTCGTGATGAATACAGGGCATGTTAGGTGTAATGCACGTGCTGCTTTCTGGAAGCCTGAGAGGGTCTTCTTAGCATACCTGAGAAGCGAGGCGTTGAGAATGGTAGCATTCTCGCGTTCCAGGAGGCCAATGTGAGCCACGTCCTTGGAACACACGACATTGAGGTGTGGTAGTTTCGCTCGCACGATCGAAGCGACGTGCTCTTCCTGTTTGAGGATGAAGTCAATGGGCGCAAACACCGAGATGATGGCAACCGCATGGACGTCCTTTGATGTGTTTTTACGTTTTAGCACGGGAACTTTGAATCCAATGACAACGAGGGGATACACGAAACAGACGTGCCTCTCTGTCGATCTGGTCGCAGGCAGACTCAATCTCGGTGGCGTCGACACTCGCAATTTCGCTCCCATCAATTTGTAGCCCACCCGAAAGCAGGAAGTAGGGGCCCTTCAAGACTGACGGCCACGGAGTGTTGATGATCGTCAAGGGGGTCGATTACAGACGACGTACTATTTTTCAGGCTGGGCGGAAGACTGACGAACGGGGGGGTACCATGGGTGTAAGGACCACAGAGACGGATGACAGCTACGCGATCTAAACAAGTGCGATTTCTCTCGACGAGCGCGTTTACAAAGTGCTGGAGGTAATTGAATTGCATGCCAAGGATGCGGGTGGGTGACATACAGTTGTGCCGATGGAAATCGCCTGGATATCGGTGGCATGCGGGACTTGATCGAGCACACTCTGAATAGCACATTGGACGCCCTGGGTGACGGATGGGGTAGTCGGATGTTTAGCGGACGCAAGGACTTGTCCTTGTGAGATGTTGAGCAGGACCGCATCGCTAGCGGGATATGCGACAGCTGAGGGATGTGGGTGAGTGGGCGACGTACGTGTTGGTGCCCCCGACGTCGACGCCGAGACGCAAGAGCGGTCGGTTATCAGACATGTTGGTGTTGAGTCGAGTGGAAGCGAACAAGGTGGGAGATGTGAAAGACTTTCCCGGAAAGGCAGGCAGAGTTTTTACTTTGGTGTGCGCTCAATCATAAAGTTGACCACGCCCTCCCCGCTGCTGTGGCGGCGTTCGCAAACTTCCAACAAGTGGCCATCTTGAACGATGGCCAGCGCATCTGACGGTCGCACTTCCACTCCTTCTCTACCTGACCTTTCCCTAAACCCCTTCGCCTCCCCGTCGAAGCGCAAGTTCCAGCTCCAGCTCCTCCTCGACAGCAAGGAAAAGCAACTTCAGCAGGCCGGTGCGCTCGGTCAGCGCGTCCTCGCTCAGCAGATCGAGCTCGAGGAGAAGATACGCCATCTCCAGGATTGCGATGTAGAGCGTGGAGACGACGAAGATCTCGATGCGGACGCCAGAGAGCGCTACCGCGAGCTCGCAGACACCATCAAGGCCTGGAACCTCGAGAACGCCCAGCTGTCGAGCGCATTCGGTCCAAAGGTACATATATTCTCCTCTCTCCCACCTGATGATCTCTTCCATGTCGTTTTTCGCTCGTGTCTGCGTGCTTCTCCGAGCCTCATGGTTTCCACGCACGACCATCTGTTGTTCCAGATTCTCTGACGCTCGCTCGAGGTGCTTTCATTTGTCTCTGCCACCCACACAATCCTGCAGCCATATTAGAGCCTGTTCAACAAAGAGATGACGCGTCCGTCTCGTGGCAACGTTCATCTAAGTTTCATTTTCGCTTTATCTTCGTCCTCGTTTGGCCTTGGCGTTACTCGTTGCTGACTCTCCCCCCTAGCATCTTACAGAGGACACGCTTTCTCCATCAATACCGGTTAAAGATCTTGCTCGCGATGAACCGGAACGATCCAAGGTCTCCTCTTCTTCCGCCGCCCAGTCTCGTCGGGCCAAAAATGCAGCTCACAGAGCAGACGACGTCGGTAGGTCCCTTCCCATCGGACTGAGCCTTTTCCTCTCGTAAATCTTATTCATCTCCGTCTCCAGAATTTGCATTTGAAATTGGTAGCGGTTTGTTGACGGAGGTCCGACGTCTCCAGAGTCTTCTCGCAGAGCGCGACAAGGTGATACAGGATATGAAGGAGGAAAAGGACGATTTCGAGAAGAGCATCGAATCCCTCCGTGCCGCCCTTCGTTCACAAGAACAAAGTTCAGGTATTGTATTTCGCCGTCCCAGCCTTACCTCCAACTTATACCCAACCCAATCAGACAAGTTTAAGGAAGAGAATTGGAATCTCGAGGTTACCTTGCAAGAGCTCCGCACACAGCTCTTTGACTCCCAAGGCACCGCACAAAGATTGGAATCTGAGCACAAGCGACTCACCAGGTTACTTAATACAACACGTGAATCCGCAGACCAACACAAGAATGAAGCAGAGCGTACAAAGACTGCATTCGATGAATTCAAAGCCAAACATGACACTGAATTCGCCCAGGCACGGAAGCATGCCGCAGGTCTTCAGCGTGACAAATCCGATTTGCAGTCTGCGCTCGACACTTTGAAGGCAGAAGTGGTGAAAGCAAATCGGAGACTGGGGCCCAAGTTTGGCTCTCCCCTCACCCCCGGTACGGGCGACGTGAAAGACTTTTTGACCCCTGCTACCGCTGACGAGGACGATGTATTCACTCCCGGGGGCGTGTCCACGAGCAGAAAACGTCAGGACACTTCGGCTGTATTCCAATCGGAGTCTTTCGAGGACCTTGCTGATGTTTCCCCTGACCCATCGCCTTCACGTCCCTTCCACGCATCTAATCACCCCAACAGGGAAATTGAAGCGCTTCAGCAGAGACTCTTCCATGCCGAAAGGCAGATCAAGACGCTCAAGGGCTCCCTTCACCGCGAGAAGGAGATGCGTATGGATTATAAACGTAAACTAGATGCCTTGCCAGGGTATGTTCATGAAAACAGGTCACTAGAGGATGAGATCCTCGAAGACAACGATGTACCGGAGCTAGCTGCAATTGCTAGGCCGAGGCACAAGCTCACCCCTTTCCGCGCTAATAGGGGTCGTGGCCGGAGAGGCCGTGGTGGTATTTCACTCTCTGAACGATTTGAGAAGGCTAGTCGCGACCATTCACCACACGTTACTAGTGAATCCAGTATCAAGTCAACCCATCCCATCCCATCGATTCCAGGTGCTTTCCATGACCAGGAATATGAATCTGATCTCGACGCATCTGATGATGGTGGTCGCAATGAGGAAGATATACAGCAGCGTAGTCTGGAAATTCCGCCGCGCTCTCCGAACTCTAATCGCACGAGCGTTGATGGGATGGATCCCGTCTTTGCAAATGTACTCCGCAAGTCGGCGTCTTACAGTTCTTTCCAGTCAAGCACCAGCCCTCTACGCCAATCTGTTCTCTCGCGTAGTGGTCGTGGCAGTGCTCCACGCCGTCTGCGCGGAGGTGCTGCATTCCAGGAAGCACGTCCACCCTCGCTCGTCGGGCAGCCCGAGACACTGTCTGCAGCGCTTTCCGCAGAACTGGGCATAGGGATGACCAGTGTAGTTGAAGACGATATCATTAACAAGGAGCGAGAGACCAAGGAGGCTGAATGCCAGACTAGCGAGGGTGAAGTGACATTGGTGGTTCCAACTTTCACGCCTGTTACGACCGAGACCGGTGTACAGGCGGAAGCTGAGCCAGTTCCTTCCGTTAGTGCCATCATTATCACCTCAGACACGTCATCCCAGACGGACGAGGTTAACCTCCAACATACCGATACGGCCGTGCAGCATTTGCCCACCGAAAGCAATGCCCATGCCGGGATTCAGACCCTTCCCTCACCCAGACATCCTCACTACCCCGTATTCTCTCCTACGTTCCGTCCCACAACACTCGTTCAATCCGAGTTCTCCGAGTTCTCTGACGATGGTAGCGGTGACGTTACTGTTCGGAACGCCGGAATGCCTGGTTCTCTTCCCACTTTCACCGAGTCTGATGACGAACCCGAGACCGACATTGACGATGGTGCCACCGAGACGGGTGTGGAGACGGAGACAGATGCAGATGATTATCAAGACGCGCGAATGAGTCTTGGGATGATCACACCTTCCGAGTCGCGCGAAGACTTCCATTCAATGCTGACAATCTCAGATAATGACTACTCCGAGAGCGATGAGGAGAGTATAAAAGCATCGAAGATCTCGAGTCGGATGGACAGGTCATCTGTGGCATCCTTCACGGAGCAGAGGATCTACGAACTTGAACCGCCGGGGACGCCTGTCGTGTACGAAGAGAGGGGCGTTGGCGCTGACCTTGAAGAGGTCAAGGTTGTCGAAGTCATTAAGGAGGTCGAGATCACCAAGGAGATTATCAAGGAGGTTGAGGTCTTCAAGGAAGTGATTAAAGAGGTTGAAGTGGTCAAAGAAGTGGAAGTGATCAAGGAAGTCGAAAAACCCATCGAAGTCTTCAGGGAGATCGAGAAACCTGTTGAAGTGGTCAAGGAGGTCGACAGACCAGTCGAGGTCATCAAGTACGTTGACAAGCCAGTTGAGGTTGAAGTTGTCAAGTATGTCGAGAAACCCGTTGAGGTCACCAAGTATGTCGAACAACCGAAACCGGAGGTTAGAGAGACGTCGATACAGACGGATGCCTCGAGACCTGTCACTCCTCCCAGTACTTCAGTCGCGATATCTTCCTCCACTCCCTCTTCAGGGAAGCAGGATGTTTCCAGCTCTTCTATCACACCTCTTGCTCACTCCACTGCCCCGGGTGCACCTATAAGCCTCTATAGGGTTGGAAGTAATGGACAACAGTTCCAATTCGTGACATCCTCACCGTCGACCTCCCCAGTCTCAACATCAATTTCGCCTGTCACCGCCATCAGAGACTCGGTGATCGCAACGTTCAACATGATCCAATCGCGTGTAACTCACTCTGAGCAACGGCAGTCTGTTGAATCCACCACTTCTGCTGCCGTCGAAGACTCTGCAAAACGATCTCGTACATCGTCGACTGTACCCTCAGTGATTGACAAGACACGTCCACCGACAATGGCCCTACCACCTCCTCCCCGCCAGCCTCCCCCGTCTGGCAGTATGCCTCCCCCGTCGTTTATACCCGAGAGAAAATTCCCGACGACTTCATCTGCTTCGGGTGATGTTCCTCCGCCAAGGCCGTCGTCACCCCCACCACCGGAGCTCATTCAACGAGCGACCACCCCAACATTTGGTGCAATGCTCTCCGTGAATAAGGGGTCGTATGGGCCAAGACAGCACGGATCGAGTATGCCTCCCTCATCGAATATTCGTCAGCTACCTTCTACAAGTAGCTTTAGGTCTGCCGCAAATGCTGCAGCTCACGCACAGAACTCGCATCCCCCTTCTGCTCTGCCATCGTGGAGCGTTCGAGAGAAGGAGCGCAGGGAGCTGTCGAGTACTTCTCTCACGTCGGATCGCAGTGCGCTCTCTCCGCGGTCGTCGATGTCATCGGATCACAATCCATTCGTGAACCGCGGGCACACACAAGGCATCTCCGTTATATCTGCCCAAGGTACGGACCAGACTGGTGGTGCGACGGATCCTACTATCATCCATGCCATTACCCAAACGATGATCGGAGAGTTCTTGTATAAGTATACAAGACGTGCGATTGGGAAGGGACACGGAGAGAAGCGACACAAGCGATTCTTCTGGGTGCATCCATATACCAAGACATTGTACTGGAGCTCCGCTGACCCCGGCTCGTCCAACGTCTCAGAGTCGAGTGCTAAGAGTGGTAAGTTCATTTTTGCGTGCGGTATTACAGCTTCGTCTGAGAAATCGATTGACACACCGTATTCGCAGCTTACATCGAAGGCGTACGTTCGGTATTGGATCCCAACCCCATGCCGCCTGGACTGTACCAATATAGTGTCGTGATCTCGACGGCTCAGAGAGAGATGAAGATCACCGCACCCACGAAGGAGCGCCACGACATCTGGTTAAATGTGGGTCAACTCCGTTTTGGCTCCACAAAGTGAAGGTTCTCTAATGGATACCTTTTTTAGGCCCTCAAGTATCTTTTAGCTCGTCCTAACCCAAACCTGGTAGCATCTCCAAACCGTAACGAGAATGGCGTGGTTCCTGCGAGCCCCATGTCACGTAGCGCCGAGTTGACAGACGATGACCATCGCCATCTCGCTGATTCTAGTCCCCAAAGTCATCGAAGCGGTCGGAGTGATCATAATGGCGTCAGCACGACGCCTCGTGGAACCCGGAGTCGCTCACAGCTCTCTGTCAAGGGTTCCCTTGGTAAGCGCACTGGAACGCCTGCAGCAGAATATCTCCGGTGGGCCTTGCCAGAAAGCCCGTACAGTCCCACTCGATCATTTGAGCAAGTGCTGTCGGGAAACGGACAGGACGGCGAGGAGCTCGAGTTTGAGTTGCATGGTGGATCGCACTCAGACATTGACTTTGAGGGGCTCGAAAACGTGCGCGCATGCTGTGATGGGCGCCATACGGTTGGTCCTCCGGGGAATCAACATCATCACCATATGCATGCCCATCCCGAGCATCTTGATGCCAATGTACCTACACGGCCGTCATCCCCAGCTTGGTCTCTTCGATCACGCACGGGGAGCTCACACTCTCATGAGACCGGTGGTCTGTTCTCATGGAGTCGGGGGGACGATCGTAAGCTTCGGTTTGGTTCTAGACGATCAGCAAGGACGGTCAATACGGTCAATACGGTCAACACAATCGGGGATCGATGATGGACTTGGATTCTCGCATCTCACCGCACCTGACATTTTCTCTCTCTCGCTAACTACCCGTGCTCGCCTTACATTCATCAGCTCGAAGTTTTCCTCTGTTTGCCGTTTCCTTTTTTTTTTCTTCTCTTACCCCTATGTTGCAACTCTCGTTTGAATCATCCTACACTCCCTTGGTAATTTTTGCTATCGATCTGGACGCTCGTCTATCGACCCATACCACCTCTCTTTCTCTTCCGTGTATGTAGCATGCAGGCTTGTCCGTTTCTGCTTTCCCTTCGTTTCCCCCAGTGTTTCGACTACCTTAGAATCCACCACCCTCCTTGTCAGTATGCAATACAGGATATCAACCCATCGTCTAACCTAGCCCTTTTGTTCATTGTGTTTAAATTTTCTTTTTCTTTTTATGAATGTTATTCATTCACCCAACCATCCGTAAAATGGTGTTACGACAGGACATCAACCAAAAAGTGGTGTCGGACGAGTAATAATGACATAAACAAGAAACCAGCGTCCATCGTCTTGTTACACAACAATTTCGTCGACCTTGGAACGATGAATGCAGAAGCCCTGATGTCGGTTCTATCGTCAGCATACACACACACCAAGGTGCAGTCTGATAACGTTCTGGCGTACCGGTGTCACCCATTCCTTGCATCCACAACATACGCCCGCCCAATCATAGTTGCCGATCTTGGCCGCACATTTCTTGTTGGGACAGATGATCTTTCCAGCAAGCTGCCCGCTTTCTAGCGCCGGTTCCATCCATTTCATCTTATATCGTCGCAGTCAGCCAGCCTGAGCTCGCCATACACTGAGAACAAAAAGCAGGGGGGGGGAAGGTGAGGAAAAACAAGCCAGAAGGGCGTACCGGCTCCACAAAGTAACCCGAACATTTCGGGTTCACCAGTATTGGAGGGCTCAGAGACGCGGCAGCGGCGGTCTTGGCACCGCTCAGGCTTGTCATGCTCAGACTCGCCGCGGTGCGCAACGCAGCGAGTTTAGGATTGGACGAGAGCTGTGCAGCGAGGTCTGCACCGCTCACGTATTGTGGCCCGCTCGTGGAGGAGGGAGGGGGTGGGGACGGAGCGCGCCTGGCAGTGGCGAGTGACGAGAACGACGCTCGATGTGCCAGCTGGTTGGACGATTCGATCGCGTCGTCTGCCATACTCTCCTCGAGCGCATGAGATAGATCTCGCCCAATTCCCTCCATCGAGAGCAGCGAGGGCCGAAACGGTCGTAGATCACCGCTCGACGGACAACTGGAAGGTGGATTGGGAGCGGGGGAGACACTAATACTACTAGTTGACGGCTGATCGGTACTAGATTCGTCGCCCTCGTCCTCGGTTTCGAGAGCAGACATGGAGAGGGACTCGAGGAGTTTTCGACCGCCAAGGGCAGCGAGAGTGGCTGGCCGGCCTTCGGCGACACTATTCGACCCTGAGTTGAGCCGCGAGCGGGGTTGACTCGTCGACGGACGGCGGGAAATGGTCACATTCAAGCTAATAGATGGGCGGCGGGCATTGGAAGGACGTCGTGACGCAGCGGGTGACAAGGAAGGGAGGGCTGGTGTCGGCGGCCCAAGTTGGCCGTGATCGAGCATGTGTTCACGAGTAGCGAGTTCTTGTCTGGACGGGAACGCATGCCCACGACCTTTTAGCACGCGGCCTTTGTGCATTCGAGGGCCATAACGAGGACATGCCACGTACCTGCACATCTTGCACCGTATTCGCCTGCTTGGGACAATGACAGGGGTATTTGATGCCGACTCGGATCCGGGTGTCTGCGGATGTCTGGCAAACATGTCACCAGGAGGAAGGGAGCCATCGCCGTCTAACGTGATCAAGTTAACCTCCCATATGGCTGGCCACGCGGAGGCAAGGATCACTCACTCATCACTTCTTCGACCGTTCTCTCCATGTAAAACAATCGAACGGGCTTGGATCTGCGCGAGATCTTGTAGGACGCCTGATGGAATATCTCGAGTTGATGGAGGAAGCCCTCGTTGGGGCTGCTCGGGTGAGTTTCGAGACAGAGCAGGCAAACGTGCGCGTGAACTCACTCGGTGTGCGGGCGCACGGCCCGAATCATGTCGAGGGCAGCAGACGGATCTAGTTTGCGCGTGTACATCAAGTAGGCAGCGACGATAGTCGCGCTTCGGCCTGAAAGCGATTCATTTCCACCAAGCAGGTTGATCTGGAGGACTCACTGAGGCCGGCCTGACAGTGCACGAGCACGCCGCGGTCCTTGTCGAGCTCCCGCTGAATGAATGATATGGAGGGCAGAAAGTGGACGAGGACGTCTTCATCTGTGCTATCGTCGATGTTGATCTGGTACTTGTTGAACGTCTGAGAGTGGGGGTGAGCTCCATCCACGACTCGGAAAAATACGGGCACGACGTACGGCGTTGATTGTGATCTTTCCCCGCATCGCGGTGACGACGCTAAAAATCTTTTTGGCCTTGAGGCTCCCCACATCGAGGGCGCTTGGCAGGTCGCCGATCCAGAGGCGGGGGACTATTTCGTCCATTGCGAACACGCAGGAGGCGTTGTGGCGATAATTGGGGGATAGACAGAGTATATGGTCCGCTGTCGAGGGAAGGGAAAGGCGACCGCAGTTGAGAGAAAGCGGTACACATTGGCGCCGACGCTTCCGATGACCCGCACGGAAAATAAATGTGGGGAACGAGGATGGGTTCTACTTGCTCGGTACACATGTTACATAGATACATACACGCCTGCTACAGTCACCTAAAGTACAAGGGCCTTGGCCAGTCTAGCAAAGATCGACTTGCGTTTGCGTTGAGGGGGCGGCGCGGGTAGCACCGGCGAGGACATCGTCTAGGCCATCGACATCAGCCTTGTCGTGACCGACGACCACTGCACATCCAACTCACCACGGGGGTTGATGGCAGAGAGAGCGAGAAGCGAGAACGTGGTTCCTCACTTGACTTGGGAGAGAAGCAGGGAGTGTCTTGGACGACCTTTTCAGATTGCGGTGGTATGACGAGCAGTGCCAGTGCAAGCTGTGCACGCTGGCGCTCCCGTAGAGTGCGGCGCCGTTCGTGCACGCTCGCGCTCTGGGCAACCAAGAGGCTGAACTGCTCGTGTGGACACGCAGCCATTGGCTAGCGCGACATGGATTGAGCGCGAGAAGCAGCCAGAGTGTACCAGGATGGACTCGCCTGGGTCTGTTGGTCGGGTAGGGGAGGTGGCCATGGCCGCATGACGAGCGAGAACGAGACACTGAGTTGGATGGGGGGATGGTGTACGCGCACCCCGTCGAATATATTTCCACCTGGAGGGATGTTGATCATGTGTCGCTGACAGGACGGTGTGGACTGACATGCCACTTGTCAAGCAGAATTTGGTGGCACACGCGGTCGACGCGGTGTCAGGTGGAGCCCTGCGAGTAATAGTAATAGGCCCTCAAGGCGTAGCATGGTCACTGTTCTAGAGCGCTGCATCTCCGCTGCGGTGACGTGCAAAGGACGCGACGAGCACCACGAATTTGTTGTTGAAGCGAGGACTGACTCTGACACGGGATGCGAATTTTGTAACGACTCGGGGCCCTGGCAGGATTCTACAGCGAAGAGCACATGTCATGGACATGAATGGAGGCGATCCACAAGAAAGAGGTGAGATGCCCAAGGGCATGACAAGGCACAGTGCACCGTCTGAACCCCTGTCGGCATGTAGGACTAGGTGCTCACTTTGGGTCTCCCATTCCTCAGGAATGTACAACGACAATAGAAAGCGCGTCTCTCTCGTCAGGTACTCACACACTCCTTCAACGCCACATCGAATATATATATATAACGAACACAGATAATACACTACCGCTAACAATACAATCAGGGGGGGGTTACTTTACTTTTCACCTTGTCAAGAGTACATCCATCGAGCGTGTCCATCAAGCCATCAACTCAGTTGGATTGGTTGGAGGACGTCGATCAGAGGGCCGAGCGACGCGGTACGGATGCACACGGGAGCCTTTTGCGACCGGGCGCTGGCAATGACGCAAGCGATGGAGCGCAGGGCCGACGAGGAACAGGGGTTGAGGCGGGGGGTTGTTTGCCTCGGTCGGGGGTGAAACCAGTACGACAGCATCCGCATTTTCGAGAGAAGTGGGCACGAGACGGATGCTCAGAGCAGGGAATGGGATCTTCGACGTCGACGTCGACATCGGTGTGGGCGTGTTAATGAGAGGACGTGGACAAGGCACGAATGGAGATGGGCCCTCTGAGGCCGGAGATAGGGGGATGGGAGGTCGGCGGTCGTAGGTGTGTGTGGATGGCGCATGCAGCGGCTTAGCCTGACGATGGGATGGATAAGTACTCGGGAGTCGGTGCTCGAGGGGAGATGCATCTACCAGATGATTCTGTTGCTTCGAATCGCACAGTTCGTGAGTGTGGGGATGCGGCATGTCACCGCGAGGAAGACCGAGCGTGTGGAGAGGAGGGAGGGTAGGACGGGTGGATCGGGTAGTAGTAGAGTGAGCCATCTATCTAGCAGGGCCTGTCTGAACGGGTGAGGATGAGGAGGGAGACAAGGTATGAAGAGGACCGAGTGAGTCCGGTGCATCGACATCCCGAGCAGGACGCATCTTATACAGGTTGCATAAAGGAGCAACTAACCGACGAGTCCATTGTACGACGCCAACAAAGGATATGTCTGTTTGTCATTGTTTGGGTTCCACTGGTGATATCTCCTTCCCTTTTCAGCCAGTCTCACACCATGGCGGAGGTGGCTCAGAAAATGAAGATCGTAGGCTGTTCAGTCGTGCTTCCACACTGCGTTATGACAGCTTGCAGATGAAAGGGGCAGCCCCCGACCTCTCCGCTGCCACGTACCAAATATTTGACGAATCACATACGATGGGCAACGCCCTCCGATGGATGCTCATGAAAAAGTGAGTCATACATTATACGGCCCCAAATGTCTCCGCTGAACAAAACGTCGGCAGTCCGAAAGTAGAGTTTTGTGGATACAGGTGAGTCCGTAGTACCGTTGTCGCTCCGTTTTGGTAATGGGTCGATCGCGACGTTCCATTGTCTCTTCGGACCTCCCCGACTCTGGCCTGCTGACGACCGGGCGCTCGTGCCTTGCGCAGTGTTCCACATCCTTCCGAAAATCTCATCCAGCTGCGCATTCAAATGTATGGTGCGTACCCGTACCATCGACTCGCCTACTCCCGCGCCTACCCGGTGCCCAGATGGACTCTCGTCCCTTGACGCACTTCTCGAAGCACTTTCACACCTCGACGACGTGTGCGACAGTATAGAGGAGAGATATCGTACTAGTCTCGCAGGGGGGCAATATGAACGGTGGCAAGAAAAGAGCTAGGATGCCACGAACGTGTTATGACGACACAATGGACGATGCGATGACCAGGATGTACAAGATAAACCTCATTAGCAAAACCTTGGAACAAGGACTCGTGCACATGACACGAGCCACGATCATTTCGCAATCTCGAACCGGAAAACCCATTTGTGCTCGGCAGGTTGCAACAGGGTGTCCCCGAGACAGAATTGCTTTCCGCGACCGTATTTCCATGGTTTTCTGACTGAGCAAACAATGGTCGTCAGACGCCTTGATGCTTAGAGTATATGTGACGCTACCCCCGATCAGCACGTGTCCAGAGGCCGTCCCTTCAATGATAACGCATCTAGGCAGCTTGTGCAGCGCATTTACATGGCTGATGAGCAGTGTTTCAATCGCTCCCTTACAAGGTTTTATCTAGGGGTGGATGTGTCAGTCTTGCTGCGACACTCACCGTCATGGATGCCTGCTCGGTAGAAGACATGTCTCTGAGCAGGTGTTAGTAACTCTTGCTTGTAGGGAGAAGCGCATATACCCCTCTTCAAGCTCACCACGGAGACAGACCTGTACCACGGTACCCGATAGGGATTTCGGGTCGAGCGGCGGGATGAAGAGCAGATGAGTTCGATTTAGTTGTAGCGTGTACCTCTCCAACTCCATAGCGGATCTCCTGGAAGAACGTCTCCCCCTGCCAGTGTCCAAGTGGTCCAAGTGGTACAGGGAGGGTGCAGGTTCTCACGGTCCACCTCTGCCGATCAGCTGGCCATACATAGGACGGCAGTGGGTCTGAATGCCTGACAAGTTGCATGCGGCGAGGTAAAAGAGGTGTTGATTAGCTGGGAATGAGAGTATGCGTGGAACACTAGAGAAGGACACTCGTTCTGGGAGCGGAAGCCGAACAAGACGAGGTGTATAGACACTAGGGCAAATCTACATCAAATTTATTTCCTCGTCTTCCGACTTTCCACGAAGAGCACTCTTGCTTTTACTATCATCCAGGAGAATAAACAAGACTCCAAACGGAGGGTGACATATCACGCACCAACGGGATCATACTTGACCGCGGACAACTTGGGACTGTTCAGTCGGACTCGTTTCGTGGTATAGAAGAATCCCGTCTGGGCGGTTGAGATCATGCGAACGATGATCGTCCTGTGGCACACGGCTATAGGACTGGGCAAGTCGAACGGAATACTTGTCGCAACTTACCTTGCCTTTCCGCCTTTTGCCATCCTCTTTTACGAACGAGTGAGGTGGATCGATAAATGAGGCAACCCGGCCCGCGAAGGACTCGTATTGCATAAGCTAGGCGTTGCTCACACTAGTCCATTACCGCGTTGCGCATCCGTTCTCGACATGGCCCCCGCAGCGCCTACCGAACCTGTAGAGAACCCCTACGAACTGCTGGGGCTCTCTCAAGAAGCCACTGATGCCGAAATCCGCACTGCATACCGTACCCGCTCGCTCAAAGTTCACCCCGATCGCGTATGTCCCCTCCTGTTTGCCCATCCTGCATCCCGTTTCTCATCCAGTGCGTTTGACAGAATAGGAACGACCCTCATGCAGGTGAGTGGAATTTAAAATACTCAGGGGAGACTCGTCTGGTTCACGGATGTATGACACAGCACAAAAGTTTCATGCGCTCACGATGGCATCGACGCTATTACTCGACCCGTTGCGACGTATGGCGTTGGATGCTCAGCTTCGTCTTTCCGCTGCAAAGAAGGCGCGTTTTGCCGCATACGATAGCAAGAGGAAAGCTCTCGTTACGGAGCTCGAAGAACGCGAACGTGCGTTCAAGAAATCGCGATTAGAACAGGAGAAACAGAGGGCTGCGAGAGAAGGTGAGAACGATCGTATCAAGGAGGCAGGTAGACGCATGAGAGAGGAGAGAGAAAGACAAGCAGAGGAGCTGGCCAGGACCAAGGTCGAGCAATCGCAGACAGAGCCGGGGGGGGCTCTAGATGAGTACGCTCCACCGCCACTAGGTCCCTTCGACACTACGATTCGCGTCAAGTTCACACTTTCGGCGTTCCCATTGCTCAGTACGGCTTCTGCACTGGCTTCCCACCTGAAACGCTTTGGGGATATCGATGAGGGTGCTGTCGTGTTGTCGATCAAGCCCAAGAGAGCCGGTAAGAGGAAGTTGCCAGAAAAAGAAGGGGCGCGCGGTGAAGGGGAGAAGGTGGTGAATGCTGTAGTGCCCTTCTCTCAGATCAGTGCTGCGTTCGCAGTGGTTTCCAGTGGTTCCATGCTCAAAGGAGAGGGTATGGAGGTATCGTGGGCTGCTGGCTCAGAACCACCGATACTGGGATGGTTACGCGACAGGGGTGCGCTCCGTGGAAAACTCAAAGCGAGCACACCGTCTACAACACCTCTCGACGGAGTGCCAGAAGGTGATCATCGAAAGGAGGACCAAACCAACGAATCAGATTCACAAGCAGCCAAGTTTTCTACATTCGTGAGTTCATTCGTCTTTACTGAACAGTGACTATTCATTCATGTTCACGATGTGTTTGAGTAGCCCAGTGCACTCCCTACTTCACCTCTGCCAGAGAAAGCCAGACCCAGTAACACGTTGGACTTTGAATCCTTGACACTTATCCGACTACGTGAGGCCGAACGTGTGCGACTAGAGCGCGAGATATTGGAAGCAGAGGCGAGCGGAGACACGTAGTTGGTATGCCTCTGGAGTATCTAGTTGGGTCGCTACAGGTTGAATTGATTGATTTGTAGAGCTTGTATGGAACAAGTAGGAAACCTCTACTAGGAGCTCACTGCGAGGCAAGTTTCGCTGACAATCGCGCTCCAGATACGACCGCTAACTGACCAATACAAACGTCGGTGTTATAAGATGGGACTGGAAGAGAGGGCTTACAGACACATACTGCGGTAGGCGCGTACACGCACCTCGAATGAGCCGTGTCAAGTCCTGATGGGATCCCGTAAACTACGGGCACGCAAAAACATCTTTCGACGTGACATAACAACATCCCAGGTCCAGTTCAAGCGACAATAGAACGCGGAAAAGAACACGGTCTGAGCTGTACCAAGAGTGCCAGCACTGTGATGATGATGAGTGCCACTGGCGGGGGACTTCTTGACTGCAACGGTCTATCCTAGCAATGCAACTTTGGGGTGTGCGGTGGGCTCGAGGGTTGCAAATGAGCTCTGACGATGGAAAGACATCACACGTCGATTGTATCTCACAAGACCCGAAAGGGGGCCTTCAAGATGATGCCTATCATTGGGAGAAAGTTGGACGACTCACGAGTGTTCAGTTAACAGGGACATACCTTCCCGGTGGCAACTCGAGCAGAGCGGGTCCCTGTCGATTAGTGGTTAAATCGCCACGTTGTGGACCTCACAGGACCGTGGCGCCGCAGGTTCAATTCCTGCCAGGGACACTTTTTTTTCGTGCAACGTCGACCAGTTTGCTAGCCGTATATTGACAACCGTCTTACTCTGATGACGACAATCCCCTGCGTTGTGCTGGACTTGATCTGATCAACACATACACCGCGACCACATCACGAAGTTCGCCGGAGAGACTCGAAAGGGCGTTCACAGAGGGATAGAGTTGGGTTATCTAGGGCGTGGAATATCCTGCATCAAAATGGCAACTGTATAGCAAAAACCTTGCCCCAATTACAAGTCATGATCTGTCTGTACACCGAGGCAACTACCACACGCCCTGGGTTGTTTGTGGGCTCCCTGGCCCCGACGGTGCAAACCCACCATTGCCACTTGAATACACCGAGCTAGACTGGGTGAGGGGAGGCGGCGGCTGTACGACAACGGGTTTGACCGCCTCTACTTCCTTGCGATACTCGATCTTCTCCACGCGTACTTCGCCTTCTACGAGTTGGTAGACATAAGTAACGACGACGGCTCCTTGGATGTCCATCAACGCAAACGAGGGCGTTGGATCGCTGAGAATGTCATCAGGATCCCTCCCTCGTAAACATCGCTTACAGATACAGCTACCTGTTGTGTAGTCCCGTCCATGCGCCTGTCGCGGAACCGGGATTCACGAAGAACCGACCATCGTACTCGATGGCT
Organism: Pulveroboletus aff. viridisquamosus; assembly: GCA_038088935.1. Lineage (NCBI taxonomy): Eukaryota > Fungi > Basidiomycota > Agaricomycetes > Boletales > Boletaceae > Pulveroboletus > Pulveroboletus aff. viridisquamosus. Next base: position 23,101 of record JBBPJW010000537.1, read on the forward strand.
TGAAATCTAGCAGAGGGTGCGTCGGACTCAGTGTGCTCATAGGGGGACAGGGATGAACTCCAAGGCACTGATATGGGTGCGAGGAGGGTATTAGGATGGTAAGGAAAGAACCGACTCACGTGTGTGTATGGCCTGATACCAACACATCGACGTCCATCTGACGTGCAATGGCACTCAGCGCATCGAGGTCACCCGTCGGAACGCATTGATGGCCATGTGTGACACCAATACGGATCGGGGCATGTACCACTGTCGCCGAGGGCGGAAAGCTGGTACTCTGCAAAAGGGGACCTCGGGTAAGCATGTGCACCGTGCGCACATTGTAGGGCAGAAGTAGACGGAAAACAGGTGTACCTCATCGTAGTCTCCTCTTACGACGCACACGTCGGACGCCACGGTGCGAAGGTACTCATACGTCTCTCGGTCGCACACGTTACCTGTGCATAATATTTGTTGAATTTTTCCTGGAACCAGAAGTTTACGGAACTTGGTAGGAAGATCGTGTGCACGGTAGGGGATATGAAGGTCGCCGATAATGAGAACGAGAACCATGCTGGACGACTAGAACAGCATCCCCGCCAAAGTGCGAGCGGGTTAATTAGGTAAGCTAACTGTAGCCACACCAGTCACTGGCTAAAAATCCGTATGTCACCCGTCGCCTACTGCTCATCAGTCCATCCACCAAATTCTCTATCGTCGCAACTCAAATGTGTCATCGCAGCATCACACAACACAGTATGGAGAAAACTTGGTTCACATCATTGCAGCATATATTTCCCTGGATAGCAACCAGATACACTCTGAGTGGTTGATAGACTCTGGTTCTGAAAAGAAACTCACAGATCCGGACCTGATGGTCACCACTTCCGGAAGCGAGAATACTCCCATCACTGCTGAGGTCAACAGAAGTGACTTTAGGGAGTACGTAGCACGCGTCAAACAGGGGTGTGGATCATGGTAAGAACCACGCACCAGTGTTCGTATGTCCCTGAATCATAAAGTATGGGATCCCGTTCCTCAAGTCCCACAACCGGACGGTCCCATCCCTAGACGATGAGGCGAGACGCTGCTCTCGCCCTACCTGCAGCACTGATAATGACAGAACAGCTCCCTGCGCGAGTATTACCTGAGCCTGTGGTGCTTGCAATCAATGTACGAAACACCATACCTCGTGTCCGTCCAGTGTCTTCTTGCACTCGAATTGCCTCTCGTTCGGCGAGAGCTCCCAATACTTTAAAGTTCGATCGAGACTTGCGCTCACAAGGCACATGGTCGAAGTTCCAATGTTACTTGGCAGAAATTGTACATTATAGACCCCATCTGAGTGCCCGCGTAGTACACCGATTGGTCCAGCATTGCCTGTGTCCGAGGACACATCCCAGATTCTTATTATGCCATCGAGTGACCCGGCAGCGACAAGGGACCCTGTCATGTCGACAGTGACGGAGGTGAAGGCGACTTTTTCTGATGACTTCTCTTCTGGAGTGGTGAGGAGAATGCGGCAAGTGGGTTCGGATGCTTGTGTCACGTCGACCGAGCACTGTGTCGTATCCCAGACTCGGACTGTGCGATCACCCGATGCGGAGAACAAAAATCGAGAATCGGTGGTGAACGCCAATGCATAGACCTCGCCGAGGTGACCGCTCAACGTTCGAAGGAATTCGCCTGTCCTGACGCTCCAGACCTACCGACCTTCTGTCAGGAGGACCATGCGAAGGATGCACCGATAATTCACGTACGCGAATGTATCCGTCTTCAGACCCCGCCACAAGCAATTCGTCATCAGGACTAACAGCAACGCTGCGAGCGTGATTGGGCTTCTGTCCATGTTCGCCGCCGAGTAAGAAGCTGGACAAAAAGTGTTATAATATTACCAGAAAGGAGAACACGCGTGGCACTCACGTTAACTTTGTTTGCTGTTCGATATTGTATAGGATGACTGCATTGTCGATGCCGACTGCGAGCAACGATCCATCAGAAGAGAATTTCACGGAGCAAACCACTCTGGTTGGTTGGAAAGGACGAGGGTGTGGTGAGCCCGAAAGGGAAGGGAATTCCTCGCAATACGGAAGGCACGCACGCATCATGGGTAAGGACCGAGTGGAGCTGTACGTCCATCTGACGGCGCGCATCAGGATTGAAGACGGCTAGCCAACCATTCCCTTCCTTGACGGAGTAGGATGGGACGGTGAGAGGGTCTAAACTGCACGACATGGGGGAGGCTCGACGGCAACAAGTGAGGACAGGGCATGGGATTGCGACGAACCAACTGCGGCTTACTCGATTGACAGTGGGGAGAGAAACGTGGGCGTCGAACGATGGGACGGCGAGGTTAAATAGCATGGTTCGAGCGACAAGGGTAAGCTTGGCGTTGTTCTGACACTGACAGGTTCTAGACTGACACCGTGGATGCATTTGGTGATATCAGGACTGGCTCGCGGAAGCCGGATGCAATGCGACGTACCGTGGCTCGGCTGCGTCCATAAGCAGAACCCTTGACTGGCAACGGGTACCCTAGACGCAGCTTGGGGCAGTGAGGGCCAATCCCAAGGCACTAGATGGACTCGAGGTGGGTCATGAGACCGACGGCCAAAAAAACGGATCTACGTAAGTCTGCCGGAACGTGCGTACGAACGGACCAGGGTTAAGGGAGGTGCAGCACCGGCGCTCAGCGTGTCGGGTGACAAATTTCGATGCGGAGCCGTTGCAGACATCCGCAAAGAAAAACGTGACCGCGAAGGCGAAGAAGCAAGGGGCATCGCACACGCTCGAGAAGACGACCGAGCGAACTCCGTGCGGGTGCCAGTGGACGAGGGGGCGCGTCGCGGACCGAGCGGGGTCTCGTCATGTCCACCACCGCGTCCGCCAGGTGGTCACCGTGTGGAGATGGCCATCTTCGCTGGGTTTACAATTATCAACCCAATGACAACCCAATATGTAGCATTGGGCACGTGACTGTGCCTGCTGTGCGACCGCTCCCGAAATGGACTTGCCGCCGGGAACGCCAAACGTGGGAAAAGAATGCTAGTGCAGGGCCCAACTCCAGCGTGTGTTATAAAGGGCGATGATCAACACCCACCCCGAGCGTTCCCAACCTCCTTCATGTCCTCCACAATTTACAACGTAAGTCCTTTCTCTTTCGTACATCTCGTCCTTCCCCTCCCACTTCTACACCCCCTCCATTGCCGCCCTGAGCCGCCTCACCGTCGCCCGTCACCCTCCCGCGCGACGAGCGTAAAATTTCAGGCCGGTCTGAATCCCCCCTTCTTGCCCTCACCCTCACCTTCCCCTCAACGTGTCTCACCTCTCTGTTTTCAATCAGCACAGGAGCCTCCAGCCAACAGGTCCCCCCGCTCAGGGGCCAAACCAGCATACACACACCAGGCTGAATGAGGCCTTTGATACCATCCGCCAGGAATTTGATGTTCTCACGTCTGATTTGGGTCTCCTCAGAAATCAAAGGGACGAGTACGAGTCTAAAGGTGTTTATTTCCTCTCCTTCTTTCCCTTTAAATCTCACCGTGCTTGCAGTGACGTCTCAGATCAATGAGCTGAACATCATCCGTCAATCCCTTTATGAACTCGAGTCCCAACACGGAAAAATACGATTACAATATGAAGAAGAGCTTTCGCGCCTACGGGCAGAGCTCCATGCTACTCGCCAGGGCATCTCCGCGAACCCGCCACCCCACCCAGCTGTCGGTCCCGCTTCGATTGGCCCATCTGCTCATCCTGCACCCCCAGCATCCGTCCCTGGGGTACTCCCTGCCACAGGCCCTGGTTCGTACAGCGACCCCTATTACGCTCGCGACCGAGACCGAGACCGCGATCGAGAA
>JBBPJW010000538.1:0-26880 GCA_038088935.1 Pulveroboletus aff. viridisquamosus
GTCTACGGTTCGCCGACCTAAGTTTCATGCACAATGTTGGTCACCTCCTGGAGCCAGCCTCCCATACAGCGTCCTCGCCGGGTCGTCACAATGACGCAGCAATACTATGCCCGCCAAAGAGGGGATACGAGACGACCTCTCCTCGTTTGCAGTAAACTTCTCGGTAGAATCAACGGTGCCTCTTCCTCCTGTTGTCCTCTCACAATCTATCCATATTACATATGGTCTTTATGTCGAGCCCACGCCCCCCGCGGTCGCCTTTGATCCGCCAGGTCACGTCGTGGTATTGGTATATGCGTAACACTCACCTCGTGATTCTCTTATAGGCTCTGGACCGTTTTCGCAAGGCTATGATGCCCCTCTCGCTAGTGCCATCTGTTGTGGCTGCTCACCCTGGCATTGATCGTGTCGCGTTCGAGTGCACTGTCTAATTCCACCCGGGTCATGCCGGTCCCGAATAGTGGCTGTGGAGTCGGTCACCAACTCTATGACCAGTGATCCGAGACCATTTTCCAACGGACATGGCGGTCCAAAGAATTATTCCCGGTACGTCGGGAAATGTTGACCATCAAATGTCTATGCCCGGATCTTGCCTTCCTGATCGCCGGGAGCAAGACATACCAGAAGCTCTCGAGGAATCCGTTTTTGATACGACGCCATGGATGCTATGCTACGCTCGTGTGCAAATGGGAATGAATGTATCTGCTCACTCTAGTGGTTTGCCTTCGACCCTCGCTGCACTGGACCCTTGTGATCGCAATCCGAACAATGCAGTTATCGACGATCGAAAACCTGAAGACGGACTTTTATCTCTCTACCAAGACCTGCACGATACCCCCCACGTCTGACAGGAGTAAACAGCGGAGAAGCCAGGAATTCATATGAATTGAGTATGGCAACACTATGCCCGCGTTGTGGACCATTGGCGATCAGTGATGTGGCCACTAAGGACCTCACCAAGATTACGATACCGGATATCATGCGTGAAGAGGTTAGGTCGATGTTTTCCTTGGGGGCATCGAACAATGCAGGTCATCTCTTGTGCCAAGAGAACATGTCTTCCAACGCTGACGAGAGTGAAAGCGGAGATGAGTCCCATGGTACGCAGGCATTTCAGCATCGGAGAAGAGGTGTGAGTATCGCGCCCTTGGTCGACGACGAATTGATGCTCTGTCGGGTACTCGTTATCTACCTTCACTCAAGCAGACGCGTGGCAAGTGGTATTTGTGGAAGAAACCCGACGTATTCGACGATGACGACAAGGGTGCCAACGATGGCTCGTACTGGACGGAGCATGTCAATGCCAGACTGTCTGGCCAACGGGATTCCTACTGGGCGTCAGGCCTGCCTTGGGTACGACGAGGACGAGACTGACGACTGGCGCACACGGAGCTCACAGGTCAATCGGTTTTCAGGGCCAGAAAGGACGGTGAGGCAGTGCGATGTCAGGTCGATGGCGACAACACCAAGTTTCGTAGGTACTCATCATCACCCTTGAATGACGGGGAACCAATATTGATCTCCGGTGTCGAGTCCCCGACAGTTTGCCCGTCTTAGTCTTGGCTTTTTCCTTCCAAAAGACGCCTTCATTACTAACCCCTGGGGATTGGAGACCGAGTTGTCTTACTATCCCCAATCCGCGAGAGGTGTCGAGACAAGCAGATGGTCAGTGATCCTGAATTCTGCCGGTGAACGCGGAAGCAGATCGGAACAGGACACAGATGTGATACTGGAACAGTGATGCGAGATATATGGACCGCTTTTTTCATTTTCACGAGGTGCACTTGACACCCGGGCTTCATGGTGAGACAGACCCTGCGTCGAGGCATTCATTTCTGACCATCAACGACAACACTGGGTCTCGACTTTTCTAGTCTCTCTGCGGCTCTTGGTCCATGTGTTCTCATTTCGTATCGATTTATGCACGCGGAGTGAAACAGAATCAGGTTTGTCTGTCACATGTCATCGCCTACCAGGATGAAAATGGTAATTGTCAACAATGCAATAAAGTACCATCACGACTAGACCTGCTACAGCCTCATTCAACCACATGACTCATTCCACGGTCTCGCAGCCTTGTCCTGATCATGTTGTGAGATAAACGATAGTGGTTATCAATGAGGGACTACTTACGGACTCTATGCCGGCTCTTGAGGTTTTGATGGTCTTGAATCGAGTGACATCCTGGCCACCTGGCCGTCTGCGTCCTGAATCTCGACCTCGACCGCTTGCGATGTATCTAGTGATGGCTCGTCTCCTTCTTCCACTTCCTCCTTGACTTCGTCAAGATTCATCACCTGCACCAGCCACCGTGCGCCATCATCCCACCCTGCTATTTCTGCTTCGCCCAGTGATGATCTGCCTGCCGTGTTCTTGATATCAATCATGGTGGTGCTAGGACCGGCAGGGAATTGAACGAGGGCCTGAACGACATCCAGATGTTGATTGACGACTGCCCAGTGCAAAGGCGTCGAGCCAGCGTGATTTTGGTGGACCAAGAGGCGCGGAGAGACCATGGGAAGGAGATAGCCGAGAACGTCTACGAGACAGCTCGCCAATGTTGACGCCTGTTTCCGCAGATGGAGGGAGGGGGGAGGAAGGGGACAGTGTGCTCACCCATGTGGCCATTTCCAGCGGCCATATGAAGGACGGTGTTGCCGTTGTCGTCTTGGACATCGTTTATCGTGTCGGGGGAGAACCTTGAAACGAAGAGCTGGATGTCTGGTAGATCTCCGTAGCGACAACTAAGGAGGAGATCATCTCGGTCATCTTGAGTAGGTTGATCACACATGGGTCACAGCCGGGCAGTGATGATGGGAAGGTGATGGGTCAGTCTTGCGATGCATCACGTGACTCTGACGTACTGCTCCGCTAATCTCTCTTCGGCCCGTTCTCACTGCTCTTCTTCCCATCCCGTATATGAGCCATGAGCTGTCCGTCTTGTAGGCTCTGTCCTTCCTCCCATCACTCCTTCAGTTTTCATCCTGCTTTGGCGTGACGAATGTGGAGCGTCTCCCCCTCCGTTTATCTCGTTTGGGCCTCGTTGTCAATCATGGTACCTGTCCCTGTTCACAAGACTTGTCTTAGTTTATCGGCTGATGGCTTTCAGCTAGGCATTTTTCTCCTCTTCCATCTCTGGTCTTTTGATCGCTTCAGATGTTTCAAGTAAGTCTTCTTAAGAGAGCCGTCGACGGTCTGCCTGACTTTACCCGAGGTGGAGTCATGATTCAAATTCCGGGGCATTCAAGCGCATCATGACGGTATACCCTTGCAAGATCCTCATCGTTTGCGTGTTTGACGAGGGTGGTTTTAGTATACATACTTCTTAAACGCCTCACTCGTCATTACATTTACCTTGGGGTTCGCTGTCTTAAAGTATTCCTATGGGTATACAGACATTCCTGGGCAAGGAAGTAGGCCTTGACGCAATTCTGTCTGTCATTTCTGTCATTTCTCACAAAATGATAGTTTCCCCCACACCCTATCACCTGTGGAGTCCATCTGCGCAAAGGGCAATATTCCCACTATTTCTCTCATTCTCCATCGCTTGGGCATCCGAGATGTGAGCAGGTTGGTCATCCTCACTGAATGTTGACTCAGTTCGACCCAGGGTGACGCATTTGGAAGGTACGCATGCTTATGTCCAAGTTCCATGATTGCCGCTGGCTTATCGGCCGACTACCGTTCCCACAGAATTATGCTTTTGGCTCTTCCTCATCAACTCTGGCCACTCCATGAGTCTAGATTGGTTCCACAGTCGTTACTTCAAGATATGGGCAGTTGGGTCCTCTACTGCCGTACTTGCTATGCCCTTGGTTACCACCCTTACGCGCAAGGACGCGTACAAGGTCGGTGAGCGAATGTCAGTGAGTGGACACGACTGATCCAGGGTTGCAGTGTGAGTCGTACACGTCTTTGATAGGAGGGCTCGGCAGTCTCTTGTTGACGATATGGTTCCTGCCCGTCCTGTGGAACTTTCCCTCCTTCATTAAGGATCTCGTACGTCTCGTCGTTTAATCGCGGAGTTTCCCAGTGATGACGCTTCTGGGCAGGAAAAGAACGGAGCCGAGACGAACGCGTTAGTCCGGCTGACCAAGTACCATGAGCTGAATGTTTGTTACTCCGCCATCCTATCTATTTTGGTTTCTGATCGTCAATAGTGCATTCGTATCATATTCCGATTTCTATTCTCCGTCCCGTTCGTCATTCTCGGAGTTGATGGTATTCAGCCCCACCAGAATATCAATGATAAGATGTATGTGTTCTTATTTTCGTTGTGCGGGACCAGCTAATTTCGGACTTTGATTAGGTTCCCGGCGGGTGAGGTGGATCTTTTTTTCCTCCTGTACGACTGCTCAGTTGTCCGATCTCAGAATTCCTTGCAATCCTTGCCAGTATTGGCTGCATGGTCTCTTCCGGGCTCACTCTTGTCGTGCGTGCGTTTCATCCCACGTCTCCGGACCCACGTATATACATCTATTTGAACACAGATATTCTTTCCACGCTCTATAGAAGGTGAGATGACGCGGAAAGAGAAACAACGTGCGCGTCGAAGGCAACGAGCGCTGTCACGACAGAGTAAAACGCACTCATCGCAGAGCATCGAATCCAAGTCCTATATCAGCATCACACCTTCCAAGACAGTTCCAGAACAGTTCGACAGAGTGCCACTCGGAGTCCAGCTAAATCCTCATCCAAGCATGGATTCTGAATCACTAGAATACGAGGTGGTGTTGCCGCGAGAATATAGTTATCTGCCGTCAATCAGGACGATGTTAGCGGACATGAATCGTCTGGACGGGTCGATCTCGCTGCAGCCTAATCGTCGGAATCAGGCTGGCGATGTGGAATTTGGCACGGTGTTGTCTGATGGCGAGGTCGAGGTGATTAAAGCACGGTCGAGAGGAGACAAGAACGTGAATAACCTCGTGGATCATTGGCGGTCGCCTATCGGTAGGTTGCATTGCGGTATCGAAATTAGTGGTGTGATGCTGAAGATGGCGGACCCTTTTTTTTTCATTCTTTGTGTGTAGATCTCGGGTGATCAACACTGCCACGTTGGAAAGGACAAACCAGACACTGAAAATATTAGAAATGGGTCATCATGACGACAGTCTCACCGCTGGGTATGCTGTGCACTTTAATCCACCCTTGGAACTATTTGTATCGACGGTTACCGGATAATTGTTATTGTAGGCTCAATTGAAATTCTTTCGTGCACTGTTCCTCTCTCGTCCAACGTTGTGCTCTACCGTTGCTACCCACTGGAGTTGACCGTCCGGAGCACCGGGATTCGATACGGTCGCCGCACAAGAGCGACCATTGACATACCATTCACCCGTCGCACGGATGGCGATGTAGCGGTAGCTCCCTGGACATGTGGGTCGGATCAGGTGGCGAGGGCAAGATCCGAGTCCTGGCTCCACGCCGATGCCGTCCTTCAACAGTCTACCTTTACTCGTGTAACCATCACTCGCTGTACGGCGCTAGTCCCGTGAGCTCGTCGTGGGGAGCACGTATCGTCGTCATTGTCCGCGCCATCGTTCCACTCCCGTCATCTGGGCCATGGTACCCGGTACTGTTCCTACTCGTCAGCCGCTCTGGGACGGTACGTCACCGGGACGCGATCCCGGATGCGAAGCACCTCTCCTTATGCTGGATACGCACGCTATCAGCGGTTAAGTCGTGACGCGACTCGGATCCCCATTATCCAACATGAGACAGAGGTACTCTCGGGGGTATTCGTGTTGCCGACGTTTGAGGGTGACGGTGAAACGGCGGCATGGGGTGCTTACCAACAGTGCGATCCGTTTCAAACCAACCTGTGTTTACACGTGACCGGGTGTGTTGGCGTCTGCTTCGTCTTCGTCAGGTCTTGCCGAGTACTTTCTGTGGTGCCAGGTTGACGATCGTCTACTGCGGCGATGGGAAGCATTGCCTCTGGTACCATCTTTCCTGCATACCAACGAGCGCAAGACACTTGGTGCAGGGATCGCCGCTTGCACTTCAATGCAGATGAGAAGGGAGAAGGGGACGACAAACGGCCTGAAGCTTTGGCGGCTTCGACGTCGTGCAGGGGGTATCTGTGCTGCTCGTCATTCCCAATGTGAGACCTGCGGTAACAGTGATGAGCTCAACGGGTAAATAGGCGCCACACCATCAAGCAGGCCGAACCTAGGCGCACACGGACCATCTCGGGGCATATCTCTGATGGAGAACGAACTACGATGCGATCGTACTTGGAAGCAAGATAAAAAAGTGTATTAGCTCAGTTCAAGCATGCTGACACTCAGATTCTTGATCACCTTTCGAGACCATGTCAATCACGCTCCTAGAAACGAATAATCTGACCTGAAGTGGTTACTAATAGTTTTTACATGGACGTGACGTATCACGGCATCTCAACCATACCCTTCTGTGAATGGCACCTGGTCTGAGTGCAGAGGATGCGGACAAGCGCGCCACATAATCATAACGTTCTTGATGAAGGCCTGAACGAGTGCCTCGTGTGGGGGCGTCGAGCTGGCGTAATTTGGGTGAATCAAGAGGCGCGGAGAGACCATGGGAAGGAGACGGGCGAGAACGTCTACGAGACATCTTGCCAGTATCGGAATCTGTTCCTGGAGTTGGAGTGAGGGCGACTCTGTGCTCACCCATGTGATCGTTCCCTGCGACCACATGGAGGTGCCGTTGTCATCTTGAAAAGCGTTTAGCGCATCGGGGGGAAATTTTTAAGACTAAGGGCCGGATGTCTGGGTTGCAATTGACAAGGAGGTGGTCGTCTTGAGTGGGGCCAGTCAGACTAATGGGTTACAAATGGAAAACATGGTATCAGGTGGACCGATCATCGCATCATCGACTATGTTCATGTGATCCTGCTCACTGCTCCTCTTCCTACCTATATACAGTATGAGTTATGGTCCACCCGCGTTGTGGGCTCCGTTCTTTCTCTCCCCCCTCTGACCCATGTTGGCGTGACGAATGTCGCACTTATCTCCCTCCGTTTATCTCGTTTGGTCCTCGTTGGCAGTCATGGTACCGTCACTGTTCACAAGATTTCTGTTAGTCTCTCGACTGATTGCTTTTAGCTAGGAATTTTTCTTCTCTTCCATCTCTGGTCCTTTGATCGATTCAAGTGCATCAAGTAAGCCCTTCGAGGAGAGCCGTTGACGTTTTGCCTGAACTTGTACCCAAGGTGGAATTATGATCCAAGTTCCGGGAAGTTCAAGCGTTTCATGACGGTGCGCCTTTGCAAGAATTTCCAGCATCGGTATATTTGACGAAAGTTATCCTAGTATTCATACCTCTTGAGCGTTCCACTCATCATTACATATGCGATGGGGTTCGCTATCATAAAATATTCCTATGGATATACATATATTCCTGGGGAAGGAAGTAAGACCCAACGAAACTCTGTCTATTGCTCTCACAAAATGGTAGTTTCCCCCACACCCTATCAACTGTGGAGTCCAACTGCGCAAAGCGCGATATTCCCATTATATCTCTCAATCTCTCTCGCTTGGGGACTCGAGATGTGAGCAGCTCGGTCGTTATCTTTGGACATTGACCTAACTTCCACCCAGGGTGACACATTTGGAAGGTACACATGCTTGTGTAACTATGACTGCCGCCAACTTATCAATTAACTATCGCTCCACAGAGTTGTGCTTTTGGCTCTTCCTCGTCAATTCTGGTTCCACAAGTCGAGATTGGTTTCAGAGTCGTTACTTCAAGATATGGGCGGTCGGTTCCTGTACTGCCATACTTGCCATGCCCTTGATTACCACCTTTACGCGCAAGGACGTGTACAAGGTCGGTGAGCGAACGCTGGTCTGCGGACACGACTGATCCAGGGGTGCAGTGTGAGGCGTACACGTTTTTGATAGGAGGGCTTGGCAGTCTCTCGTTGACGATATGTTTCCTGCCAGTCTTGTGGATCTTTCCCTCCTTCCTTCAGAATCTTGTACGGCTCTCGTTTCTTGGTCGGGGACTCTTCGCGTGATGACGTTTCGGCGCAAAAACAGGGCGGGGCAGAGGCTGGCACGTTAGTCCGGCTGACCACGTATCATGAATTGAATGTTTGTTGCTTTGTCACCCTATTCTCTTCTGATTTCTGACTGAGGGTAGTGCATTCGTGTCATGTTCCGGTTTTTGTTCACTGTCCCACTCGTCACTCTCGGAGTCGATGGCGTTCGGCCCCACCAGAACATCAATGACCAGCTGTACGCATCCTTTTTCTCGGCACGCAGGACTGGCTGATTTTAAACCTCGATTAGGCTCCTAACAGGTGAAGTAGACCATTTTTTTTCCATTACAACTTCTCAGATTGTCGCACTCTTAGATTTACTGGCAATCCTTGCCAGTATTGGTTGTATTGTCTCTTCCGGGCTAACTCTCGTTGTGCGTGTACTTTGTTCTCACATCACTGAGTCCGCGAATGGACATCTATTCGAACACAGATATTCTTTCCACGCTCGATAAAAGGTGAGATGACGCGAAAAGAAGGGCTACGAGCACGGTTGCGACAGAACGGATTGCGTTCTCCGCAAAACATTGGGTCCCAGTCCTATATCAGCATCACACCTTCCAAGACAGATCTGGACCCGTTCGACGGAATGCGACCTGGAATGCAACTGAATCCTAATTCAAGCACAGATTCCGGATCACTAGATTACGAGGCGGTGTTGCCGCGACCGTATGGTCGTCTGCCGTCAATGAAGGCGATGTTAGAAACCATGAATAGTTTGGACGGGTCGATCTCGCTGCGGCCTAATCGTCGGAATCAGGCTGGCGATGTGGAATTTGGCACGGTGTTGTCCGTTGGTGAGGTCGAGGTGATTAGAGCGCGATCGAGAGGAGACAGGAACGTGAATAGCCTCATGGATGATTGGAGGTCGCCTATCGGTGGGTGCATTGCGGTATCGAAATTAGTGGTGTGATGCTGAAGATGGCGGGCCTTTTTTTTTTTCGTTCTTGGCGTGTGTAGACATCGAGTGACCAACACTGCCACGTTGGAAAGGACAAATATGACATTAACATCACTAGTGCTTGGACTTGGTGATCACCGCTATGTATGCTGTGCACGTTAATCCACCCTTTGTACCACCTGTATCAATAGATAGGATGCCACTGTAGGCAGCTCACTTGAAATCTGCTCCTCTCCTGTTTGATGTCTGAACCCCACCGGTCCTACCTGCTGGAGCAAGTCGTCCGGAGCACAGGAAATCGATACAATCGTCTCACAGGAGGTATTGCTGGGTACACCTGCTGACATTGTTCCGTCGCACGGAGACGATGTAGTGGTGGTGTGGGTTAGATCAGGTGGCGAGGGCGAGATCCGAGTCTTGGCCCCCACACTGATGTCGCTCATTTCGCCCTTCGATGACCTATTTTTACTCGTGTAAACTGTCGAACGAGAGCATGTCATTTACTATACAGCACTGTCAGGTCCGCATCCCCACGCGTCGTGTAGAACAGGAACAGCACTCGGTACCACGACGGGGATGATGGGAACGGAATGGTGATGAAAATGAAACTCACTCTACATTCGGTACCAGGACTCGGATGACGACCCACTGATCAAGATTGGTCAGTGCTTTTAGACAATGTCCCGCACCCCTGTGTGGTCCAAAGAGGGAACAGCAGACCCCACCTGCGTGGCCGGCGCAACGACGTGGGTTGGGCTTTCGACCTCGGCGTCATACGGGTCGCCGAGACGTCACCGAGAGGAAGGGCGGGACGCGGCTCCAGGTGCGTAGGAACTGTCTCGGACTGTCGACATTCGAGGGCGACGTGGTAGCGTGGTTGGTTGAAACGGATCGCGTTGCTTGACCGGGTGGCGGGTGGGCGTTGGAGTCTGCTTCGTCTTCGCCAAGTCATGCCGAGTGCATCCATGGTTGCGGTTGGAATTGATGACGGTCTTCTGCGGCTATGGAAAGCATCATTTGCCATGTAACCTGTGTTAGAGGTGACAAGTCACCCATCGATACGTCTACCCAAAGGTGGCTGGCGTGGAGGCAAATAGCCGCCACTAGTAAGTGTTGCACGATTGTACCAAAAGCCTCAGCACGCACATGGAAATACGGCAAGGGCGGTTGTAGTATTACCTACCACATCTAGAGTGGGTGAACAGGTAAGGAGACAACCCTAGTAACGAGTCACCTCCATAAGTGCACACCACATCCTCACTATTCCTTATCCATCTTGGTGTAGAATGTGGGTATATAGCCTGTATTTGCTCTGAAAAAAAAAACGGTGTGATTTAAACTGGTAGTTATTGTGTAGTGGAGTGGTCTTTCGAGCAGCAAGCCTATTTTTGCGTCATCTAATCGATTTTCTTAAATCCTTGCTCATGAGTCAGCCTTGAATACCACTGTTTCTCTGGGGTGCTAGTTCGGGGCACCTCAGATGGGTTTTCAAAGGCATTCTGCAGTTGGTACATGAATGTAGTTTGATCTGGGTGGCTGCAATTTAGCATCACTTGGCCATATGTACAACAAGACCAGACTGGTGCGCTGATAATCATAGACTGCTCAACACTCCTCTCACCATACATACATACAGTCCACAGTAATACCCTTGTTTGATAATACCTTTGCCAGTCTAAATGTTTTTTTTTTGAATTTCTAATCTCATGTTATGAGTGACCAATAGATCAATATGATGCATTATAACGCGTCGCGTCGCGTTATTTCATGCCCTGAATCAACCGATATCTCCTATATATATAGCCAATGTTTGCATGGTCTGTCATAGTTAGAGAGTACATTCAACCCTTACCATGGTACCATGGTACCCAACATTACAAGTGCCAGCCGAGCAAGATTCAGGTTTCTCAGGACAAAGAACCCATTCAAACAGCTCTCAAAGCCATCGATGCATCAGGAACCAAATCAGATAGTCTGCATACACTTTCTCTCTGAGAGGCATGTGAAGAGCAATGTGCCCGCAATGCCCCTGCTAAGCAGATGAAACAAATGGCAGAACGGGAGCGAATACATACTGAGTGAGAGGAGGAGAAGCAACAAAAAGAGGAAGAGAGGTCACTTCGAAAGGCGTGAGAGGTAGAGGAACGTGCTGAGAGAAGACGGTGGGCTGAGGAGGAGAAGGCGAGACAGAAGCTTGCAAGTGAAGCAACGCCGCCAACCTGAAAGAGAGGGCGGCAGACACAAAGAATCTTTCGGTAATCGATCCTTCCTTGGTGTAATGTAACGGCAATTTCCGAGACGCGACTTCATATGGTACATTCAAGAAAAAGAATACGCAGCTCATAGTCAGTCACTGTTAAAATATAAAAACACCACCATTAGATAGAGATTTATTTTCCCTTGAGAGGGAATCAAAAACTTTGCTCTTTGACTAACAGGATGTTGTGCTATTAAGTCAACAAGCTTAAGTGACTCGTTACCCGGCCATGCACTGTATTTCGTCCAATGAAGGATTACGGTATCTATGGACCTCAAACTAGCCAAATGTATAGGTGTACAGAGGAGAAAGACCAGATTGTCGAGTGATATAGAGACTGAGAAGAAGCCAGACAAGTATGCCAGAATCTCATAAAATGTGTCATTCTGGTGATCATCTGGGCAGGAAGCATTGAAAATGGGCTAGGTCGTACTGCGTATGTCCTCAGGCCTTAGGTTTTGGCCCCGAAAGGAAGGCTGTCGCATCACCACGAGGCCAGTGCCCCAGGCCTCACCTTTAGCTCGAGGTTCGTGGTCTATAAACTATGCTTGGTTCTGATGCGTTGAGCCCTTTCCCTCCGTCACTCATTTCTTCACGTCCCGCAATCATCCACCATAGCACCATCATGTCAAGTGTCCTATCACAACACTCTGTCTACGGCGATCCTCAGCCACGTCTGGTAGTCTCGGCAAGCAGTAGCAGTTTCTGCACGCTCGCATATTTCCCCGATGGACGCCGAGTTGTCACTGGCTCCGATGACGGAACTGTCAGGATATGGAATCTAGAGGTTGGGGAGCAGGAAGGCGCACCAATGCTGCATAGGACTGTTGGAGACCAGGCCGAATGGCACACATAGACATGCCCACTCTTACCTACAGTCACTTTATTTCCTTTTCCGGACTACCGCTACATTAACACACACGCTCCTTCCCATTGCCCTCCAGTCCATTACTATTGACTGGAGGTGAACTCACATTCATTACTTACAGTAGATATAACATACTCACAACATGTACAGGCTAACTGCCCAAACCTATAGGTACATAAATATTAGAGTCCAATACTATTGACTGGAGGCTAACTGCCCGAACCTATAGTCCAGTGTACCCTTCCAATAAGGACCGAGGTATGCAGTCTCGCCGTAACCCGAGATGGCACGGAGATTATCAGCAGCGATGAGAGTGGAGAGATCAAAGTCTGGGATGTCAAATCGCACGACATTGTCAAGGAGTGGGTCCACCCAGTAGAGGTACCCAAGCTTTCCATCTCACCAGATGATCGACTTATTGCGGTCGCTGACGGGACCGTGACCCATTACACTGTGCAAGGGGAAGAGATCGGAGATATCATCGAGGCCGACAAGAGCGTCATTTGGTCCCTCTGTTTCTCACCAGATGGCCACAGACTTGCATGCGGTTCTAACAACGGTGACATCCTCGTATACGACGTCCAGCATGGCACGCTTCTCCGTGGCCCATTACGTGGCCACAAAAGCTGGATTAACTGTGGTCACGTGACGAGGTTAGACTGTTCTCCGCGTCCAGCGACAAAACAATTCGCTGCTGGGACTCCAACACAGGACAACCAGTTGGACAATTGTGGACAGCTCACACTGACGTCGTAGAGAGTCTCTCCCTTTCACCAGACGAAACGATCGTTGCAAGTGCATCCTGGGATGGAACTGTGCGATTCTGGAATGCAGCTTCTGGTATTCCGATTGGAAAACACATACAACATGATAGAGGTGTCGTCGCGACCCAATTTTCTCCTTCTGGTGAATTCGTAGTATCAGCAGGATGGGAGGGAAAAATTTACTTGTGGAGCGTACCTTTGTTTGAATTCATTGGGAATCAGGTAGAGTTACACCCTTCAGATGTGTTCTGCTGTCCCAACACCCGCACTCACCCTTCTCTCATTCAGTCATCTCGTACCTTCTTTGATGTTCGTTTCTTTGAGTCTGCCACACGAACTTCTCTAAGCCTCTCCTAGCAATCACTTTTGCACGTCTGCACCGGGGAACCGGTATGTCGTTTTGACCCTTCACAGATACAAGCGTCTCCGAGATAGTTTTTCGTCTACTTACACTCCTCCATAGCCATCTGCAATGGCTCATCCTATGATATCATCTACGTCACTCAATACGCGCTGGACCTCACCAGCGTTGAATGCGTTCAGACAGTATGACATCCCTAACTTCAGGTATGTCTTTTCATTGTCTATGACATGATAATATATTTCCAGAGTCAATAATCAGTATGTTGCTGGAGGGGCTTTTGGTGATGTCTATAGGTGTCGTTACACTCGCGGTTCAGAATCAAAAGAGGTCTGTTTTCGTATAGGGCTAGGCCCATTGCCAACTGTTATTCACTTTCTTTTCAGGTCGCTGTGAAAGCATTCCGATTTAGGGTTACGATGGATGGAGATACGAGTAGTAGACGTGTTAAGGTACCCATTTATCTACAACGAAAGACTGTGATCTCAATTTCATAGATGCCCCATCGAGAACTTGGGATTTGGCGGAGACTGAATCATATCAATGTTGTTCCGTTCCTGGGTATTGCATATGGTTTTGGAATGCAAGATGCAATGTCGCTGGTGTCATTGTGGATGCCAAATGGATTTCTGCATGATCTCCTGACCAGGCATAGTGACAATCTTGGTGTGGCGCACCGACTCCAGTTTGTACGTCCACTCAGTGCTGCCTACCTTTTCGATGTTTAATCTTATATGACAGCTGCTAGATATTGCTAATGGGTTGCGCCACTGTGGGTTGTTATTGTCGTCGCAATTGCCTGAAAGGATAACACACCCCAAGTGCATTCTTCTTTCATCGTCCATGGTGATCTGAATTGTGTGCGTTAAATTATACTCGTCAGCATCGCTTTTGTCTAATAACATGACAGAATAACGTGCTCCTCGATTCGGATTACGCTGTACAATTGTGCGATTTTGGCTATGCTTCTTTGGTGGGGAATATCCCCGAAGGACTTTCGTATCTCCAAAGGTCCACCAGACAACCGGGGGCTCTGCGGTGGATTGCGCCAGAGCAACTTGTGTCTGAGGAGACGTTTCGTACTGGCATGTCACCTAAGAGTGATGTATACTCCTTTGGATGTATCTGTCTCCAGGGAAGTTTGCTGCGTGTGGAATACTTTCGTATTCTGACCATCTTGCAGGTGTTGTCTGGGAAACAGCCATGGTCAGAATTGCGAGAAGAGGCGGCCATCATTTTGCGCTTGGCGAAGGGCCAAACGCCAGGCCGACCAGAGTCTCGAGTGGTGGATGACTCACACTGGAATTTTATTCAATATTGCTGGTCACAAATGGAGGATCGGCCCGCTGCGGATGCGATATCCCTGACAATCCAACAATTCTTGAGCCGTTACCCACCACCACAGCCTCTGCGTGACTTACTTGTGTCACCACCTATTTCGTGCGCGCCGCAGTGTGGCCCTCTCTGCCTATCTAACACGAAGGTTTGGGGTGAGACTGCTGGCGACCTTGACCAAAATGATTGGTACAGGTATGTAGTAATAGTCGTCGACTCATTCTATTTTCTTCGGATGTTAACTTGAGCTATCGTCATGTCTTGCTCTCCAGGTAGGCGAATATTTCAACGTCCTGTGATTTCTAGCTGTGCTGACCACAAACAAGAAGGGCTATACTACCTATTTCAGCTGGATTGCAGTCCAGTTATTCATCGACAGGTAGCCGCCAAGAATATTTTTCCTTGGTTCGTGCTTATCAGTTTCTAAACAGTCACGTTCGGTTTCGCACAGCATGAACCAAACAACAGGAGAGAGCGGACACCTATCGTCTCTCAGTTCCCCCCTTCTGTTTTTCCTCCTGATACATCTATCGTCGGCTGGAGAGACGTCTCCTGGGGTTCAGAGGTAAACCACCATTTTTTTTCTTCTACTAGCGCTCATAAGCTTGAAGCATGCCTCGTTGGATATGGCAACTCAAATGACAGTGCATCCTTTTGTCCCTGAGTGCGGTTTCATTCTCTTCATTCTCGCACCCACTGATAACATTGTGTAGGTCGGTGGCGACCGCAATCATCGAATACCACCCATGCAGATGGTTTACAGGCGGTGTACTCTGTGGCCAATTATATACCGAACTTGACGACTTGATCGACCACCTTGCCCGCGTGCACGACATGCGGGGGCCCGCGGAACGAAAGGTGGTTTGCCAGTGGTCGAAAATGAGTGGATGCTGCGGTCGAGAGTACCGCCGAGACGGGTTTAGACGCCATATACGCACCCACATCAACCCCGTAGCTCATTGTCCCGAGGTGGCAAGTGCTATTCTCGTCCGGATTTCCTGCGTGCACACTGCAAGAGGGTGCATGGGATGTAGCAGTTGTTTTCTAATTCCTCCTCCCCATTCAAAATAGGCTGCACTGTATACTTTTTCCTTGTGGAGTCCAGTCCCCATGCCTGACTTTGTGTACATGATATGATGTAGATAATACTATCGCTGCCGTGCACATTTTATGGAATAGGGTAACAATTCATGCTAGTCACATGTACACCCCAAGATATAAAAGCACCCCGTGGGGATGGAATGTTGATTGATATCAATATAGATAGTAACTACCTCAATAGGCCAGTTAGCAGGCAGCGACCGGCGCTCTTCGCCGAACGTCCTCGTATTCCTGTGTGAGCAGACAAGGAACAGCGGATCCTACCTGCAACATCGTGGGGACACAAGAAGGCCTCGTAGGTACTATTAAGTTAATGAATATCACAAGTATAAAATATCACACCTCAGTTTCGTACATGAGGTGTAGTTTGGAATGAATGCGAGGGTTATGATAAAGAGGAAGGAAAAAGGAGGGAATTTCAACACATTGCAAGGTAACATTTGCCACAAAATGTAGTAACCCGGAGCCGGACACATGCCAAAAGGTGACGGGATCTTGTATACGTGGTGGAATATACACGTACGCGTAAATATGCCAAGTTAAGCGACACAGCTCCATCATGACCTCCTCCGGTGGTACGACCGATGCACCCCATACAGTATCTGATCAGACGAGGTCGTTCGTGCTCCCTGCTCGTTTTGCATATACACGAACTCCCGATGGCCATGACCAATTACGAGGTTCGTGAGATGGCTACAAGTTGACTCAAAGTCACTCAATAGATGAACGAAGGTCGATTTGACGCTCTACGTGGGACAGCCCACTGGCACCTGGGTAGGAAGTGGAGGGATAGGGAGAGAGAGATGGCGAAGAGTCAATTAATGGGTGATGCGCATGCAGCCGGGATGCAAGCATTTGCCTAGTCTACAAGGGCAAACAGGCCCTCTCCTTGGGCGATCGACGAGAATTTGGGAAGTCAGATACAAACGCACCAGAAAATGAACGGACAAAGCGATCGCACCAGGCAAGAATTACAGCCATTGTTCAGTGGTGTTCCTCGGCATTGGGCTCTAAAAAGTACCTTACCACGTCTCCATGTGGCTTCTGCCTCACCTTTACCTCGTGGTATATAAAACTGTAGTAGTATCTTATTTATCGAGTGCTTCCCTCCTCAGTCTCTTCATGCTATAACACCGTCATGCTCTTCGTCACACAGCAGTCTGACGACGATAGGCCCCAGTTGCATCGAGTCATCCCGGTGCATGATGGCATTATCAGGTCGATCGCGTATCTCCCTGATGGACGACTCGTCACCGGCTCCGAGTGGGGGGCCATCGCGATCTGGAATCCAAATGACGGGAACCAGGAAGGTGCAGCGATGGAGCATGGGAGCGGAATAACCAGCCTTACTGTGACTCTGGAAGGAAGGAAGGTCGTTGGCAGTGACGAAGAAGGAAGGATCAAAGTGTGGGACGTCGACTCGCGCGAACCAGTCCACGAATGGCACTGCTCAGGGAGCTGGCCCCAGGTAACCACCCCACCTGACGGTCAATTCGTTGCAGTTGATGATGGGAGTGTGATGACTGTGTACAGCATGGAAGGAGGACAGGCCAGGTGCTCCATCGAGTTTGGCAAGAAAATCCACACCATTTCATTCTCCCCCTTTGGGCATAAGCTCGCATGCGGGACCTGTGACGATCTCTCCGTGTATGAGGTACAGAGTGGCGAGCTCACCCTGCTAGGACGCCACCAGAGTCCATTCCGAAATGTCCTATGGTCACCTGACGGCAACAGGCTCTTTTCCGCGTTGGACAATACAATTCAGTGCTGGAAGTACTGTACAGGGAACCCAATCGGACAACCGTGGACAGGTCACACCGGGATCATACGATGTCTCACCCTTTCTCCGGATGGATCAATCCTTGCGAGTGCGTCCGCCGTGGATCGATCTGTGTGTTTCTGGGATGTTGCTTCTGGTGGACTTGTTGGACGTCTTCGTGACCCCGTTTATATGATCGCTGCTTGTTTCTCCCCCTGTGGTAAATTCGTAGCGTCAGCGGGATCAGGTGAGGAGGTATACGTGTGGTGGAATCCCTGCCTGAATCCCATGGAGGACTCACTTGTGACATCGATACATCCTCCATTCCCTGCCTCTACGTCAATCTATCGACAGCCAATCGGAGGCGGTCTCGGACGAGTGACCAAACACTCAGAGTACTACCTGAGCGACGGGAGCGTGTCCTTTTTGGTAGGTCTGATCCAGCTCCCAGGCGCCCGAGATGATCTGCCGACTAACCACCTTCTGTGTGGCGGGTGTTAGACGGGGCAGACGTTGTTCAGAGTCCACAGGTCTTTCTTTGAGCGCGAGTCAGAGGTCTTCCGTGAGCTCTTCGCGAGTGCTGCGGAAGACGATCCCGAGGCTGGGACGGATGCACGTCCCTTCACGCTTGACGTCCAACCCGACGATTTCGAGCGACTCCTCTGGGTGTGGTACGACAGGTGAGGCGTTGACTCGGATATTGTCGAACGAATCGGCTCATCGTTCAATCGGATAGGGACTATTCTTATCAGCGGCAAACCAAGGACAACTGGCTCGTTATCCTCCGCCTCGCCACTCGTTGGGCGTTTGCAATGATTAGGCGGTTAGCTGTTCGGGAGTTGGAGGCCCTGAAGCTTCCTCCAGCAGAGAGGATTTCCATTTACAACCAACACGGGGTCGATGGCGAGCAACTCCTTTCTTCCTACGTAGATGTCTGCAGGAGCCCGACAGTGCCAACAGAAGCAGATGGCCGTCTTATACCCATGGACGTACTAATCAACCTTCTTCAGGCGCGCGAAGACGCCCAACGTAAGGCTGACGAGTTGGGTCACGAAAGCCCAACAAGTGCAAACCTTGAGGACGAAACTTTAAGAGAAATCATCTCGAAGCACTTCAAGGGAGGCTTGAATCCCCTGTTAAACCATACCCCCGCGGGGTCAGTGGATCAAGCTCCAAATTTGAATAGCAAGCATGCCTACACGAGTAGATCAAGTATGTCAGCAATATCGCTAGGGAAGCCACGGTTTCCGAAAAAGGCGACAGAATCCGCTAGCGGACCACCATCTCATCCAGTAGGTGGATGTCATGCTACAGCAGAATTATGTCAGCTTATCCATACTTGCATGGAGAAAATCGGCCTTCAAACAGGGAGCGAAGAGAAGGAAGGTCAAGAGAAGGAGCAGGAAAACGAAGCGGAGGGCAAGAACACATGGGAGAAGACAGAGAAAGGAAGAAACAGGGGAAGGCCCGTGACAGCATTGGATGATAAGAATAAGAAGAGGGGAGGGAAGAAACAAAAGAAAGAAGGGAAACCCAAGGAAGGAGAAGAGAAGGAAATGGTAGAAAAAGCGAAACGAAACACGGAAGTGACGAAGAAATAGACGGCAGAACAGAAGTCGTGACTGAACCTCTTCCACATGTTTGTATGTTCGAAATAGCTTCAAACATTCCCGTCGCTGTCTCACTGGCACTGTCGGATAGTAAAGCAAGTGAGATCCGCGCCTTCAGCTTACCTGCTCCGTCCTGAACAGTCGACGGTGTTTATCTTCTCACCAGTTGCACGATATCCGTTGTTGTCAGGAGTATAAGACTGTGGGTACTGTTCGATTCAACGTGTATGCTTAGGGATGGGGAACCCACCAGGAAAATTACTCGCGAGATCTGGCGTAAATCGAATGGCACCACCGCCCTACAATGCATGACGCTGTATCAAGTAACTTCATAGGTTTTCAGAAACTAAAGTGTCTGCATGCAGACTCAGTAATACATCGTCCGGGTTTCCACACATACCTGTCTTCAACTCTCATGGCACGGACTCACTTTTCTGGTCTCCGCCTGCGACTTTCTCTTGCCCTGGACAACCTTGACCACCGTATTGCTTCGGGAGACTATTTCTTCCCCCCATTTTGGTCATGAACTCGAACGAGGTTTTTGAGTCTAGTTATTTTCTCGTCGGTGATCAGTGCCGATGAGCAGGATTGCTGGGTGGGGTCTTTTAGCACGGTCTTCTTTCCCGTATAGAGACTGGCACAGAGGTCAGAGCAACGGAGCACACGGTATGAGGCAGTCATGGTATGGGCATTGCCAAGAGCAACGAAGGCAAGGCAAATGTGAACGGCACCCTCAACCCAGTCCCCTAACCGACCGGCCTGTAGTGTGTTCTTAGATTGTTGATGGCAAGAATTCACAAGTAACATCAACAGATGTGAAAGAGCGACATCATGCGCGCGACAACCCCCGTCTGTTTGTGGTACAATAATGCACCCGACTCACAATCGACACTCTTAGGAACATCTATAGATCGCCACTTTTGGTCGTCTTGTCAATCGTCCCCATGGACATGGTCACCTCTCACTGTGATGGAGTGGTATGCCTGTGATGGAATCTCATCGGAAATCAGGTAATACTTGCTCCCTTCGTTTGCGACACCAGTACTTACACTTATCTTTCTTGCCCTCAGGCTCGTAAGCTTGCCGCGGTTGCATGCGGTCCTACACAATACGAACCGAATGACAGGAAGAAGGAGCATGTACCTATGTTCCCCATCCTGTCTCTCGCCTTCTTCTTGTCTGAACATGTTGCTTACCCCTCAATAAACGAGTTTCATGTCCTTTTCTCTAAAGTATATCTTCTCTTGCGTAGATTTTTGAATTACCTCGATCGAGTTTATGGACGCAGATGGCTTGTGGGTTACCATACGGCAAAGTCTTCCCCGCGAGTGACGGATTGGTCACCCAGTTACGCCGAGTGCACGATATTCGAGGACCCGGTGAGTGACAGTTGGCCTCTCGGCGATTGGGAAACAATGGATACTACGGCCTGGAGTTCCTCACGGGTACAATTAGACGCCATACACTCACCTGCACCCATGTCGGTCGCTCAGTTTCTTGTCCCAATGTGGCAAGTGCTTCTTTCGGCGGGGTGCACTGTTCACACACTGCAGGAAGAAGCCTTAGAAGCGGTAACTGTGTTCTAATCCATCCCCTTCAAGACAGGCTGTACTGTGCACCCTTCTACCATGGAATTCTTCCTGTATGCGTGATGGAATGCAGCTGTATCACTGCTGTGCTCAGTGACCTTCTGAACAGAAACAGCACTTCCCATCGGTGCGTAGTCTTGATGGTCACTATTAAAACTTGCAGTGCTATTCTATTCAATATTGGGATAGTAACGATGCGAAAAACACTGCATTTTTGCGGGGGTACACATCTGTTGATCATCGGGAACTTATATCAGATGGGGCAGTGAGCTGGTCGGAAACTCGTACAGAAGATCCACAGAGACTCTGCAATTATATTTGCGGCGTTAGCAAAGGCAGCCCCGCCTGATCCGCCTGTGACGTGCCTAGTTAACCCGGCCTACAAAGACGCGGCAAGTATTCAGTATTATAGGAGTGTGTAAGTTCGGGTGGTATCATTGGCACACCTAGCATCCTGTGGTACTATTCTCCTCTTGGCCGCCGTCGTCCCTACTCATCGCAATTTTTAATCCTTCGTAGTCCGGAATACTAGGATTTGATGTGGGATACGGCTGCTTAGATGCTGTCATAGGCCTATCCTACCCTGCTGTGCGATCCGCTGTTCCCGTCCGGAGCGAATCAATACGGTCGTTCCCCAGAGGACGTATTGGTTTCGGCCGATTCTGATGGTCGACGACGGAAATCATCCTTATGAGGGCACAGCACAGCAGTCAGGTCAGATGGCGACGACGAGATCCGAGTCATGACACATTGACAACCTTTTGACTTAACTGCCAGGTGAGTATAACTGGGTCCGTCTTGGTGAGCTCATTGCGCGACGCTGCTATTCAGAACATCGTCTGATCACTGTACGGCCGCTCATCCATGTCTGTTCGATACTCCATTCTACTACAACTCGATGTTCTATGTTCCAATAGATGACAACTGAATCCAAAGTTGAATCAGCATCCCTTGATCGGCTTCCAAGCGACCTCCCTGTGCCGACAGACGACGGGGCGGCGGATCACCTACGTGCTGGTGCCACGCCGCCAGTTGAGCTTCCAGCATTTGTCTTTTTTTTTACGGGACACGGGGCGAGGGATTATGAATGGAAATGATGACGGCGAGGTGGCAGTCGATTTACGGGCGTACATTCAGTGGACTGGTGCTGGTGTTCGTGTACCCGAAAACGGGGCGGTCGGGTGTGCCGAATCTGCCTGGGTGGAATGCGACCCCAAACGCAAGGGGATGTACGCCGGTGAGTAGTGCTATTTTTTTAATCTCGAGATCATGTCGTGGTGACAGTTCATTTTTCTACCTCTTCTTCGGAAAACGTGCGTGGTGACAACAGGAGCTCTGTGCTGTCCGGGACACACTCACCGCATTGAAAGCAGCACAACCGGGTAGAGTACACGTCTTTGTACTGAGCAGTCGCGGAACATCAGATCGAAGCGGCGAGGCTCCGGTGTTGGTGTTGAGCGACGAGACGCGTGTGTTTTCAAAGGTATTGAGGTTACCAAAGTTCGAAGAAGAGGGAATGGCGCTGTTGAAACGGATCGCATTGTTGATGCATGAAGGGAAGATGGGCGGAAGGGATTATCCAGTGCTTCCCATCGGATCAGGCTGCTGGAATAGCGTCGGCTGGTTGGCGGATGAGGGCAGATTTCTATATCGGGTAGTCAAATGGCAGTCAGTTTTCTCGCAGCTGCCCGCCATCCGTCCTGAGCCGTCTCGTCTTGCAATGTGGTCCGTAGCTTGCTTCTGGTTCAATCTCTTCGACGAACCGCTTACTCATACTTTTCAGCAAACATATTTTGAACGCACAGGTATCGATACGCGCACCATGCTGCAAGCAGTGGTTCGATTGTGCAGAGTGTCACGCAGAAATACAGGGCCACCGACTGAAGAAGACGACAGAGATGGCGTTTGTCTGCAAGAAGTGCAAAAAGGCATTCCGCAAGGACATGACGAATTACGAGGAGAGCGACGAATATTGTCCGCACTGCGATAATCACTACGTGAGTGGGGGTCAATCGTCGCGCGATGTGTGTGTGCGTGCGTGCGCTGAGGACGTCTTCCGGCAGGTCATCGAGGCAAAGACGCCCCAGGCCGTGCTCGGTCTCGAGGGCGAGGACGCACGGGTAGACGCACGGTGAGTTCCCATCTACGAGGGTGTTTGTGTTGACGTGTCGAGTGCGCGGTGCAGGATGCTCAAGGACGAGCGCATACGACCAGACCCAGAGCGGTGTCTTTTCAGAAAAGACGACTTTTCGGATGTGTTGGGCTAACCGACGGAGACTTTCTGTTTTGGGATATGTCAGAAAATCGTTTTTTCATGTGACGTCACGGAATTCAACACCATTTCTCCTATCTTGCCCTGGACTGAATCAGCGACTCCGCTGACTGACCCCTCTGACTGTACCCTTTATAAGCCAGGCTGCCTCCCAGTCACACCGTGTCTCATCGTCTTTACCATGGCCCTCCAACCCGTCTTCCCCAGACACAACGACGCGCTCGGTGTCAATCCTCCAGGCGGTGACATTCACCTCACCACTCATGGATCCGATTGGCTTTGGGCTGTATTTGCTGTCATGCTCCTTTCGTGGTTCGCTGCCCTGGGTTGGGTTTATTCGGTTCGCCCCCACTTCCTCCCTCCTGCCCTACTTGTTTCTTCTGACTCTTCTTTAGACGCCTCAGCGAAATCGGATTCTCCACTTTATTCCCACCATCGTTCTCTCTGTGTCAACTGTTGCATACTTTGCTATGGCCTCCGACTTGGGATGGACTCTCGTTCGCGCAGAGTTTACTTCACACCCTATTCGTCAGATTTGGGTATGGCTGGCGTTTCTCCATCTTTCGTTGGTCTCATGTCTCTCCAGTTTGTTAGATACATTCAGTGGTTCATCAATGCGCCCTTGATACTCCTTGCGCTGCTGTCTTTCACGACCGCGTCAACTCCCGAGCTTCTCGTTCCTCTGTTCTTCTCCTGGTACTTGGTCGTTAATGGTTTAGTTGGCGCCCTTGTTCCCACCTCCTACAAGTGGGGCTTCTTCACGTTTGGCCTGTTCGGTCTCTTTTTCATCTGGTACGTCGCGACCTGCCCGTTTGCCATGTCGTAGCATCGATTCATTTCTGTTCCGCCAGGATCCAATTGCTCGCCCGTGCCGGTCAGCGTTGCTTTTCAAACAACGACTTTCGGTCGGGTTACATCGCAGGCGCCGGGTATATCTCTTTTATCTGGATGCTCTATCCCGTCTGCTGGGGCCTCTCGGAAGGAAGCGATACGATCTCGCCCACATCCGAAATGGTCTTCTATGGGATCCTGGATCTGATGTCCGGTCCGGTGTTCCTCATTGCCTGGATGGCACACCTGTCCAGGTTCGACACGCAAACATTAGCCCCAGCCTCCCTTGGAAATCCCGAGAGAGGAAGATATGGAGGGGCTCCTCAGCAGAAGGCTCCGCCCCCGGTATTACAAGAGGGCATCCCTCCTCCGGCTCATAACCATTGATCAATTGGGCCTCCAGCCAGGTTTTCTTGTTTTCGTACCGATTCTTGTTGACTCTTGATGCCTGTTGTATAACGTGTCATTTCCTTACAAATGCCGTATGTATCTGCTGTGATTTATATTCTGGTCCTAGCGAGTGGCCGTGGACGAGCATGCATATCAGCTCACACTGCCACGAGGGTGTGAACACGCCGCCAACAGGCTCGTAACTGCCGTCGTCGACATTCGTCTGAAGCCGCAACTACCTCCGTCAGTCCTCCCCACCATTCATCCATCGCAGTGCACTTTACCTGTTGTGTCCTCAAGCACACACGACGACTAAACAGACGCCTCTTTCGCATCATGTCTGCCAGACGGCAGTCATCCACCACTTCGCTGGCTAAATATGCCCGCACGACGTCCCCAGACACCTCTCCCCGCAGCCTCGACTTTTGCAATGCATTTTGGGGGCTGGGCGATGGAGGAGTCGACGTCCTCTTTGCGCGCATGCGTGGCGCAGCCCGGACCATGGAAGAACTGCGCAATTTTTGGAAAGAACGGTACATTGCCTTCTCCTTCTCCTTCTCCCTCTCTCTCTCTCGCACACTGACCCCCTCCTGACACACGTCGACCCACTCGCTCTCTTGATTAGATCATCGATTGAGGAAGATTATGCCAAACGGCTAGCAAAGCTGGCCAAGTTGCCGATCGGAAAGGACGAGATCGGGTATGTTCATTTATCCATCCTCCCTGGCTTCTCCACTCTTTCCCTTTGAGCGCTCTCGGGCCGTCTTCTGATCATGTGGGTGTACCATCGACAGGGAGCTCCGCAATTCCATCGACACACTGCGTCTCGAGACTGATAAGCAAGCTGGCTTCCATTCGCAACTCGCCCAGCAGATCCGAACTGACCTGGAAGGCCAGGTCGGCGCATTCGTATCGAGACAACAACACCACAAAAAAGTGTATCAAACGGGGATCGAGAAAGAGTTCAAGGTTAAGCAGACGCGGGAACAACACGCCAGCAAAGCGCGCGAAAAGTACGAGTCGGACTGTCTGCGCATCAATTCCTACACGGCGCAGTCGACGCTCGTGCAGGGCAAGGATCTCGAAAAGATCCATATCAAGTTGGAGCGCGCGCAGCAGACGGTGCAGGTGAATGAGAATGATTATGCGCAGTTTACGAGGGTGTTGCAGGAGACGATGCAGAAATGGGAACAGGATTGGAAGGCGTTTTGTGATACATGTCAAGATCTCGAAGAGGAGCGGATGGAATTCATGAAGGATAACATGTGGGCATATGCGAATGCAGTGTCGACGGTGTGTGTATCAGATGACGAGGTGCGTCGATCGTGCGTGTATCGATCGTGAGGGCTGAGGGCTTACTGATCGTCTCGCCGCCCAGTCATGCGAGAAGATGCGTCTCGCATTGGAGCAATTGGAGCCAGAGAAAGATATGGAAAACTTCGTTCGGGATTATGGGACAGGCAATGCGATTCCTGAGCCACCCGTGTTTGTGAACTATGCTAATACTGACGCACCCCCGGTATCATCTGCTCGGATCGCCACGCGACCCGCCAGCTTCGTCCGTTCCACGCAGAGGACCAATCGTGTTGCTGCACTCTCACAGGATGACGAAGTCTATGACGACACGAACCACGCTGGAGTGGGTGCTGGTAGTAGTGGTCCGTCCCGCAGCACCCCTACCGACCCCATTACCTTGTCGAGGAGTGGCACGCAGAAGTCGACAGCTCCACCGTCGCAGACGAATGGCATCAATGGACATGTATCTCCCTCTCGAGATCTTCAGAGACGTCAGAGCACCCCATCGGCACTTGCCAAACCCGTTTCGGCTGGTGACCCCGTTGACCCATCCGTCTCTAACACACAGCTCGTCATTGGTGATCGAGCATGGGACGTTGACCCGACCAGGGACCCCCAGCAACAAAAGCCTAGCGGCCAGATCCGCATGTCGCCTCCGGCAGGGGAACAGGATCCTCTGGTGAAGCAAATGGCAGAACTGAATACAGCTGCTGTTGCGAGTGGTGGTGCAAGAAGAAACACGGTGCGTCTGGACGGTCCACCGTCGTCCGTCGAGTCCCACAAAGGCACCGCCGACTCTCTGTCGACGCCCACGACTACAACAAATGCCAACACGATGCCGCGTGACTTCCGTAATTCAGCGGAGGTGGTTGTTGGGTCATACCCGCTTGCTCGAACGCCATCGCGCTCGGTGTCGCCTAACCCCCCCAAGGCTGTATTGGTTGCGCCTCCTCCGCCATCGGTACCCCCTTCGACTTCGAACATACCCGTGGAGCAGATTGTAGGCGGATACCAACGTCCCTTCCCAGGTGAACCTCGGAGCCGGGCAAACTCGTATGTCGGGCCCCCTCCTCCAGTCGTAAACCAGACACAGGATCAAGGTGCACAGCGTCCTACGAGCAGGGGTGGATATGTGGGCGTTGGTACGCAATCGTTAGCTGCTCGTCCGCCGTCGCCTGCAAGAGGGCCCAGTCCGACGACCGTGCAGCCTTATAACCGGGGTCCCCCCGCACCCAGTGCGCCACCACCACCCAACAACGGCACTTTGATCCGTGGTATGTCCGTGTCAACCCGGCCAGTGACGCCAACGAATCCTGTTGGGATCGCATTGGGCCCGGATGGACGTGTGGTGCATGACATGATGGCACAGCCTGTCCGGCAACAGCCTGCCTCGTATTACCCACAGCCCCCTCAACCCACACAGCCCCCTCAGCCCCCTCAGCCCTATCCCAGCTACCACGACACGGGCCGAGCGCTGATACACCCGCAGCAGCAAATGCAACAGCAACAACAGCCACCAC
>JBBPJW010000539.1:0-26874 GCA_038088935.1 Pulveroboletus aff. viridisquamosus
AACCAGACTTGGATCCCGTCGTGCCTACATGTTGTTCTGAGCCTGATCCGTACGCGATGAATCCCGCTGGCCAATGGAGGGAGGGCGTCCCGGAACGCGGGGCAGCGCTGTCATGTACAGAACCCGAGGAGCGACGGTGGTGATGGTGCTCGTGTTGCGGTTGGGATTGTTGGTGGTGGTGATGGTGCTCGTGCTGGTTATGGTGGTGTTCATGTTCATGTCCATCATGTCCGTGCTCGTGTGCATGGTGCTGGTTCTGGTACGAATCGTCAGCCAACGGTCGATTAGCAGCCTCTGGGCTCAAAAGCTCAGGGTGCGCCACGATCGTCGCAGACGGTGAAATGGCCGTCTCAGGTTCGGACTTCATGTACGGTGCGTCGAATGGGTCGGACGCCAGAGGACGGTGCTTCCGTGAGTGTGGCTCAAGGTGCGAACGCATGAATACTCACCGGCGACTCGACGACGATGTTGGGGATGCTACTCCCCGAGGAGGGACGCTGGCGGAAGCGCTTGCGGAGATACTCCAGCGGGGAGCGGATGCGTGCGGGATCGGAGGCATCGGGATCGGAGGGTGGCGATTGGGGGTGTTGTGCAGTAGGCTCAGTCGGAACAGGCGTGCGAGCCCGTGAGTCTGCGCCGACGTCCCCAAGGGGTGTAGGAAACACGATCTCCCGCGGTCGGTAATAAAACTGCGGAGGTCGGCGCGGACGAGTGGCCGGTGTCTTTGGTCACACAGCCCAAACGTCAGCGATGGTAGAGAGAGGGAAAAATCATACTCACAGACGAACGCGGTGGGTTC
The DNA here is from genome assembly GCA_038088935.1 of Pulveroboletus aff. viridisquamosus. Lineage (NCBI taxonomy): Eukaryota > Fungi > Basidiomycota > Agaricomycetes > Boletales > Boletaceae > Pulveroboletus > Pulveroboletus aff. viridisquamosus. The sequence continues at coordinate 800 of JBBPJW010000539.1, forward strand.
CTCGATGGGGTTGCGATATCATAATCCGCGCGCCAATGTTCGACGATGCTTTCTGCTTCAGTCCTGTCGGAGTGGCGATCTTCATCACGATGCTCGTTCCGGGACATACTATCCCTGGAGTGCTGGCTCCCACTTCTTGACCTCCCGGCGTAAATCTCGTTCCGTAACGAGCTTCCAGGACGTTTGTTTACCAAATCATATTGCGAGATACGGGTCGAAGTACGGGATGCGAGCGAGGACGTGCGTGCGACCTGACTAGGTTCCGGAACGGACGTCTGATAGGCATAGTCGCGCGTCCGAACAGGGGGTGGGACTGAAGTTGGCTCCTGTTCTTGCGTGGCTCGACCATATTGAATATTAGTCACGGCAGAGCTGGATGAGGTGGGGACTGGTTGCTGCAGTTCGTGGGGAGCTGGCACAAGGATGTAGGACGAGCGCGAATCAGCTCTCGGAATCCATCCGTCGGGAGGGGTGTTGAGTGGCTGAGTAGATAAGACGGGGCTAGGGCGAATCGGTATCGGTACCGGTATCGGGTGGATAGTTTCTGGTTCACTGGGCTCATGAGGGGGAGGGGGCATACGCTGCTCATGAGAAGGCGCGTGCACGCGTGCAGAGCCGCTGTGCGATGGGACAGGAAGCGGCGGAGTAAGTAGGGGTGTTTCAAAGGTACGTACAGGCAGCGCCGATTCGGGGCGCGTCCTGTGATCAGCGTGGGTAACAAAGAGGATGCAATGCTATCATTGACGTACGGATGATCTCGAATTGACATAGCTGAGCGTAACTGAATGCGGGGTCGAGGGTCACTGCGTTCTTCCTCCGAGACACCCTCGCCAGGTTCGTAATCATCTGGGAAGAGAGGGTAATGAGGAAATCTGTCGAACGGCCTTGTGAGCCAGCGACGTCTACCTTCGTCATTGCCTATCCTGCGGCCAATCGACAGTCCTTCCTTGTACCCCACCCTGCGGCCTTCCTCATGTGCGAGCATGACTAGTTTTTCTTCTTGCAGCTTTCGAGCCCTTGTCCTAGCTTTTGCGGCGTCCGCCTCCGCCTCGTTTCGTTGGGAAGCGACCTGATCGATGATATCCTGGGCTCGAAAGATCTCTTTCTGCGCATTGTCGAGTTGTAGCTTGTACAGTTTGAGCTCCTCTCTCAGTCTCGCCGCGTCCTGTTCCGCTCGTTCACGGTTCTCTGTGGCGATCCGCAGGCGATGGAAGTAATCGAGGGCACGACGCTCTGCGGAGTTTGCGCGGGACGACTCTGCTTCAAGACGTTCGGAGGTGACAACGAGTGTTGCATTAATTTCGCGGATCTCTTCCTCTCGTGAGACGAGACATGCTAGAAGGTGGCTGTTACTAGACTCGTCAGCGGTGGTGCGTGAACGGTGACGTGATGCTGCTTTTGGACGACGTCCGGGGTCGAGAAATGAAGGTATGCCCGACGATGACGAGGATGGGCTGGAATCAAGATCGGTGGGATGCCGGTGTGCAAGGTTAGCCCTTGATGACACGGGAAGCATCGTTGGACGGACATCAGTACACTAAAGGTATACGCATAGGGGACGAAGGGAGCCACAGTACCTTTGTTCATCGTCCAGATCAGCGGGCAGCATCAGGCATCAAGATGGGAGACCAGTATGATCAATTGGCCGAGAAAGTGAAGCTAGGCAGTGTCGCTGTCCACACAGCAGCTTGAAGGAGGAGACAAGAGGACGTGCTGCGGGGTGGTAGCCGCACGCAGCGTTAGACACCCGGAGATGGCGAGGATGGACGGTAGCAGATATGCCTCGTGTATGCCAGCAGCGAGAACCACTCGTAATCGACAGATAGCAGATGCAAGCGCTGGCGAAGGACGGTATTCTGCAAGAATGCGAGTTGCACGGGTGGAGTGGGTGGCCAAGTCATGCCAAAACACGTGGGCGGTGCATGGTGCGCGGTACCCAAGCGAGTCCGTGGAAGATACGAGTGAGAAAAGGCCTTGAGCGGGGTTGGCGCTGCTCAGAATGGCTCATCAGAAGATCGATCAGGATCAGTCCTGAGTGTATGGAACCAGTCGGGGTGCCGCAATACATGAGGCAGACACGTGTTAGCAACTGTTCACGGGTGGGTGGAATATCTCCGCCAATACGCCATATGTGTCGTTCGGTACGCCGTCGAGCTGCTGGTGGTCGTCGACAGGGCGGATTCTCTAGAAATCGGGTAGAGGGGGCTGCTGGTACCGAGGTCACAGCAATGCATCACTCGTCAGGGGACTGGGAGCAGCTTGCCATCGGTGACCGTACGAGCAACGTTTTCTGGAGCAGTTTGTAGCCGAACACCCTGGTCTGGTCGAAGAGGTGCCAGTGCCACTTGAGCACTGCGACGACGATGTCCAGGTCGGCCCGGGTCTGCTCAGAGCCATTTCTACCAGACTGGCCGGTCTGCAGAGCCGGTCTCTTGCTCTCCCGCATACCGAAAAGAGCGTCGGGCAAGACGAACAATGCGCTGCTCATCCTTACGGTCTGGCGCTGCGGTGGTGGTCGTGTGCATCAGGGCGTCATATGCTTAGTCAGCGAGTCAGTCATATGAAAAAATCAGACCTTCCATAAATGGAAACGAGAGTGAGGGGGTGGGGGAAACACTGACTTTTCCTGGACAGCGACGGGGCCAGGACACCATCCGCAGCCATTCCCTCGAGCGCCGTTCCCAGCAGCGAGAAGGCTCGGGCTCGTGTCTGCAAACTCGTAATCCACCACATACCCCGCTAGACCACAGGTAACCTTATCGCTCGTTGCTATCCGAATATCCGACCTCCTTATCGCGGTGCTTCCACTAAGGTCTTATCGTTTTTCGTTTACAGCATACCCCCGAAAACCCGCCATGTCTCACGGTTCCTGTACTTCTCACTCACAGTCCATCATGACAGAGGAGGAAGAGGACTGGGAAGACTACGTCAAGGGTGGCTACCATCCCGTCCACATTGGCGACGCCTTCTCAGACGGCAGATACATCGTCGTCCGGAAACTCGGCTGGGGCCACTTTTCAACCGTTTGGCTCGCCAAGGACACAAAGTACGGAAGCGCCCATCTTTCCCGGTCCTGCCCCCTCACATGCCAACTTACTTTCTTTTTTTTCTTTTTTCTTTTTCTTTTTTTTTTTGCAAAATCAGGATGAATCGCCATGTCGCCCTTAAAGTGGTCAAATCTGCTCCACGATATACGGAGACCGCTCTTGACGAGATCAAGCTTCTGCAACGTCTCATCACCTCCTCCACTCCCCCAGTTCAGCCTACGCCTGAGAACCCGAATCCACAACCTTCTCCATCCCAGACACATCCAGGCAGATCGCACGTCATATCCTTCCTTGACCACTTCAAGCACAGGGGGCCAAATGGCACCCATGTCTGCATGGTGTTCGAGGTCCTCGGCGAAAACCTACTCGGCCTCATCAAACGGCATCAGAACAAAGGCGTTCCAATGCCACTGGTCAAACAAATAGCCAAGCAAATCTTGCTTGGTCTAGACTACATGCACCGCTGTTGTGGTGTCATTCATACTGGTCTGTCTTTTTTTTTTTCCTCTTCATTTCTTCATCTGGGAGAATTGTACGGGGCAGATGATAACCTGCTATTCAGATTTAAAGCCAGAAAATGTCCTCATCTGCATCGACGACGTCGAATCAATAATTGAAGCTGAGATGGCTGCTTCTGCCAACGCTACCTCGGCTCGCTCTCGGTTAATTGGTGTGCCACCCTCGAAGGGGCGCGGAGGCAACCAGACTCCACGCTCCGAGTCGGTTTTTATTACAGAATCACAACCGCTTCCATCTCCTTCCTCGTCCTTTGGTAGCAGTCCGATGCTTGACAAGCTTGCATTTGGCATGAGCAAAATAGACAGTGAAGCAACATCAAAGTCCGGGTCCTACGGTTCAGGCCCTGTCACGAAAGAAAGCTCTGGATCCGCCTCCGCCGCCAATGCCGGTATTGTGGAGCCAAGTCTAAGTTCTAGGAGACAGGACTCTACCGAGGTCACAGCAGACCGAATTTCCAACGTTTCCCTGGACTCTGGATTTAACAAAATGACCTCTCCTCCCCCAGCACTTTCCCCTGGACCATCACTGCTCACCCAAATGGCGCCTCTTCACCCCACGGCCAGTTCCTCACAATCACAAGGTCCACCTTCCACGATGCATGCTGATTCAGGTGATCCAATTCCCTCGGACCCTAAGCTATCTGGATCCGTTATGTCTGGAGGATCACCCCAGCCAAGCTTTGCTGATACGTCAACGACCTCGAGTATGCTCGAAGGCGTGGAAAAAATCACAGTGAAGATTGCGGATCTAGGGAACGGTGCGTGACGGTGGTCCCTGACGTCTGCCGCGAGTCCTCATGTCTCGTCCGCTCAGCAACCTGGACGGAACACCACTTTACGGACGACATACAAACACGACAGTATCGGTGCCCCGAAGTCATTCTTGGTGCAAAGTGGAGCTCGAGTGCTGACATTTGGAGCATCGCGTGTGTGGTGAGAAGGCCTGTCAGAGAACCATGCGATCGTCTGACTGACACGTGCTGACACTGCACAGATCTTTGAGCTCATCACGGGTGGTGACTACCTGTTCGATCCAGCTTCCGGGTCGCGCTATGGGAAAGACGACGACCACATCGCTCAAATCATGGAGCTTGTCGGCGAGTTCCCGAAATCGGTTGCATTTTCCGGTAAATATAGCTCAGAATTCTTCAATCGGAAGGGTGCGTGTGCTTACCGAATTTCCCTTGCGCGTCGTGCGTGTCGCTCACAGTGACGGCTCTTTCCCGCCTAACCTAGGTGAATTACGACATATCAACAAGTTACGTTTCTGGCCACTTGATGCAGTCCTGCATGACAAGTACCTGTTCCCGAAAGAAGAAGCAGATGCAATTTCTGCATTCTTGTCACCAATGTTGCGTCTCTTCCCCGACAGGAGAGCTAGAGCGTCCGAACTGGTCCATCACCAGTGGCTCGAGGGGATTGTCGTCCAGGGCGAAGTAGATGTCATACGCCGTATGGAGGAGGAAGAAGCTGCTCGTCGACGATATGCACAACATCAGATTACTGGCGAGAACGACAGTCCTGGCGGAAAGTTGGACGTAGATGCGATGAAACCTGTCGATGAAGATACCGGTGCAGGTGAAACCGAGCAGGAGCAAGAAAGTTCGGTGCCCCGACCCGCGCACCAGCCACCCATTCTATCTGCTCCTCCGACGCCATCGTCTGGAGTTGCGACCACGTCCAAGCCCCTGTCCAAATCTTAGTAGTCGTTCGCGGTGCTCGTCGCCATCCGTCTTTCCATGTTCTGCTCTCTACCACCGCTCCACGTACCCTGTGACACATCATATATCTCATCGGTCTGTGCATCCAGCATCTAGCCTTAATTTATCGCGATATGGTCTACGTGTCCGTTTAATCTCACGACAACCTAGACGATGCTCGCCATCTTGTTTGCTCCATTTTCCCTGTTTTTCTCCTTTTGCTCTCTTTCCTCGTCCCTTTTCCGCTCATCCCTAATGTAGAGATATACCAAAGAGTGCAGCTAGAAACTATCTGGTGGGGTGTCTGTCACCGGACTTGTGCACTGTTGTTGTCGTGGTCGTCGTATAAGAATACAGTTTGTACGTCGTCTCTCTTTTCCTTGGAGCCTTCAATGTCCAAGGCATCCCATGAGCCTGATACGTGTTGACAACTGGCGGGCACCACAGCAAGTTGCCATGTTTCATGGGTGACGTCAGGTCAATACCTGAGCCTGTGGGACCTGAGCGCAAGCTTCGACACGTTTCACCGTCAGAACGTTACTGACGAACGTTACTGACCTTTCTTTTTGGGACCCGACGCATCTTTTCGACCATAGCCCGAACGTCTTCCGTGCTATGCTGCTCTCACCCTGGTTCGCTTACACCCGTGTATGAGACCCCCTAGCGCACGACGGCTGAGTTATGTTGCCCCTCGATCCGTCACAGAATGGACGCCTTGGTCCCGACGTCGATCATCTTGACTAGTGACCGCGCGTGCGAATGGGATGGTGTTCGAGTGGCCGCACACGATGTAGGTCGGGCGCCGAAAGAACGAGATGCTCGTGTGAGTGACGTTCAACACTCGGACGAGCAAGGTACTCCGTGTCATCCATCAGGTGTGCTTGGAGGCGACATCTCCAAAAACTGCATCAGGTACTGGGGAAAGACGCTCACACGTCTCACATGAGCGTTGGTCGCTCCACTGTGTACAGTGACCCAAGGGATGTCGCAGCCGTCGTCGCCAGTTGACCCACTGTATCTATAAGTACACTAGCCCGGGCCATTGATCAGTGGCGTTGAAGTTTATGACATTAGTGACGTGAGATTCAGCCTGGTTTGCCATGGGTAAATACAGTATCTGCGCCAGACGTTCTCACCTCAGTACCCACTCGTCGTCGCGTACTGACATGCAAGATCACGCAATGGCTGACTATGCCTCTTTGGTGAAGAAGGAGGAAGACTATGATCCCAAGATCGGACATGCAAAGCTTTGTGCGCCTTCCACACGATGATTTAAATCATCCCTGGTCAGAATAAGGACACAAAAGGAGGGATCCACCCGCGTTCGACATCCGATGAGTAGGACACAGTATTGTCATGACGTAGGCTGCGCGAGCATGGCGTACACCTTGTCGAGCCCCTCGAGCATAACCTGGGTGAGTTTATGGGCATTCTTCAGCAGAAACCCTTTTCCTTGCCCCTAAGCCTCTGCTCCTTGGTCCGTAGTTGTCGTGCGAGCGGTGGCCACGTTCCACCTCCCAGTGTGGACTTTTATTGATTAGGTTCAGGTTGGCCATGAAGAAGGTTGCGCACTAGTTGCCATAGCGCAACGTCCGAAGCGCAAGCTAGTCCAGAAAGAGGATGGTCGTTGTCTCGACATTAAATGGTGATTCCTGTGCATACCGTCATGACACGGTCTGCACGGACTAGTCGCGCTATACGCCTTACGATGCGCTACAAGCGGCGTCGTCAACATACCAGACTTTGGCGGGCTGTCACCCCACTTCGGGGACACGGCAGAAATCGCGTCATCAAGCCCCTCGGTCGCAGCCTTGGTGAGTTTATGAATATTCTTCAAAAGAAATCCTTTCCCTGCTGCTAAGATTCGTGCTCTCCATCCAAGTTCGAATCACAAAACACAAAAATGAGTTGCCGTAGTGCAGATCCATTCGGACACGCCCAGCACAGAGACCGTCTACCAATGCATTATATAATCTCACGTGACCCAAGACTACAGCAGGAGGAAGAGGCGAACCGAACGTGTGGACAAGGTAGTCTAGTTGAGTGGGCGACCTAGTGTGGAACGTTGAGTAGTCGAAAAAAGGGGGAGAACGTGCGTCCCAGCTAGCCATGCAGGTTCGCCGAAGCAGCACCAACATCATGGCAAGTACTGTGCGATCAGCAGCTCAGTAAGCGTCTCTTCGCAACTCGATGCTCAGTCTCATGATGACCCGACGAGTTGTCAAGGGCTGATGACGTTGTGTCAAGTCAACCTCGATGCAATGGGCGCTTCGAGCTTCAAGTTGCCATGAAAATACTTGTCAACAACTATACCAGCCCCCCCGAAGAATTCGCACTGGAGCAGGTCAGGACGAATTCGACCGATTCAAAGTGGCGGGACACTTTCAACGAATTTCAGTAACCAACCTAGTCACCGTCAGAGAATCAAAATGAGGAGGAGTAAGTTCCGGGATCAGAGTTTGGACGCTGGGGCGGTCTGCCGAAGCAAAGGGATGGGACTTGAACGCCTCTGTATAAAAGTTTGGTGTACATACTCCCTCCAGGGACTCCATCCCACCTCTATTAGTCTAGCACCATCTCCTCACAGCGAAGTGATTTCAATTACTTTGGCTGGGAACTCCGTCCCCAGTGTCATGATAGAGACAAAGACCGTACCCTGTTTTTTTTTTTTCTTCACGAGCAAGCAGCCGTCGCTGGTGTTGGTCGTCCACACCAACCCAACTCAACGATGGTCGATAGTCGTGCCTTCACCGCGGCTGGTCCGGAACTGCCAGTGTAAAAAAGAAAAAACGAGCAGTGTCTGTCAAATGCTTGAGAACAACTTGTCGAGAGAGCTGAGCTGAACAAGGATCAATCTTACTATTCAAGGGATCGTTGGCGCTGAAAATAGTCTAATGGATGCCTGGTCCCTGAGCCGGGCAAGAGGAGTTTCTCCCTTACTCATCATCCCCTTATGGTGGGTTGCCCCTGGCGCCGTTCCTGACATCGATATGTACAAGCAATGATCTGTAGCTATGCCCTGTGCTCTAGCGCAGATATGCGCATCTCATCGTAATGGTGGAAGGCCGAGGACGATGGGTTGTCATAAATACATACTTGGGCAAAGAGACCAGTGTAATTTCAATGATGCATCCTCGCCCTCCGAATAGGAAACATGTTCATGTCGCAAATAGGTTCTGATCAGTGGACGGAAGGGGGGGATGAATTGTCGACGATTCGTCAAGTCCATTATACGGTACGTGACACGTAACTTTCTTTGGCATGCCCATTTGGCTTGCTGCAGATTAATTAATTGATGGTTGTCGTTATCGCTCTCTCAGCGCGCGCCTCATCATGTCCGAAAAGTTGGTTCGGTGGTGTGTACGAGTTCAGAAGACATGTATAGACTCCGCAAGTCTGGGATCATGTCCCGTTGGGGCGTGCCTCGTCTTGCCTTTTGGTCATCTCCTACAGAGAAAAAAAAACTACCAGCTGGAGTGCAGCATCGAGGGCCGTGACAACTATGGCAGTGGCATCAGCACCGGATTCGACTTACGGGATGGCGACACGGTGACGTGGCAGACGACCGACGATCAGGGCCTGGACTCCGGAGCGAGGGTGGACCGCAAAGGAGAGGGGAACATCCACACATCCCATCAGTGTCGCTTGAATGGTGGTAGTTCATAGCGCGGTGATTGGGCTGGGAAGATCGTGAGGCAAGCAAATGCAAGCAGCAGCCCGATTATTGTCTTTGTCTTGGCTATGCTGTGTGAGGTGTCGTGCGAGTGTGGCTCTTACGACGCGCACACCGTACGTACCAAGGACTGCCACGCCTGGGCCCCGCACTGGCGGTCAATTGTATGACCGGGAAGAAAAGGCTATGAAATTGACCCTTGGCGTCAAAATTTGTGGTACCAGTTACGTGAGGCTCAGCCCAGTTCAATATGACCATCAGTGCTGAACACGTCGGACCGTGCTCCCCTCCGGACGGAGCACCTACTGGTAGCTGTGCATGCGGAGCCTTGTCAAGGAAAGTTCCGGTGTGTGCTCCCACCCACTCACACGACGTTTGAACCACCCCTGGTGAGAACGGGGTCCAGAAGGAGAAAAAAGTGGTGTTCGACATCAAATGGTGTGACAGAAGCCTGCACGAACGAGTCCCGCTGCATCCGATGCGCTCCAGGGCAATGTCCACGTACCAGATATTTTGCGCGGGCTGTTCGCCTTCGCATCGTCGAGTTCTGCGAGTGCAACCGTGGTGGGCTTACAGACGTTCTTCATGAAGGACTCTTTCCCTTGCTGCAGGTTCGGATCGCAGAGGAGATTGCGCAGACGTACACGGTGGTGCAGGCGAATATCCTCACGTGACCCGGGATGTGCGCTGGCACAACTGGAAGTGGCGAAGTACGACCGTCCAGTTAAGCGGACGACTTGGGGCCAATCAACAAAAATAGCGCAGATACAAGAGGAGAATGTGCACCAGTCAGGCAGGACACGTATGACGGTACAGTCAGCACACGATCAGCGAACTAATACGACCGTCTTTCCGCAGCTCGATACTCAATTTCACCTCGCATTGTCAAGGGTTGATGGCATCGTGTCGGCCTCGAGGCGGACGAGCGCTTCACATTCCACATCTGGTACTCATGTTGGTGCCATGGAAAGCCATTTATCCAATTCTCTTGGGGCCTCGAAGACTGCCCGCTGGAGAAGGCCGAAAGAGCTGGATCAAGTCGATGATGGCCAGACGCTCTCGACGAGCCAACTTGGTCGCAGCCGACTAACCGCACCGCAGTCGGGACCACAACAATTGATCGTCAGAGAAGAACCGGGTAAACGTTGGGGTCATGGAACCAGGGCGAGCGCTTGTGGGCGCAGCCGGCAGAAGTAACCGACAAAGCAAAGGGAACGGGGCTTACCTTCTCCCGCATAAACGTTTAAACACGTACGCCGGTCTTCCTCTGCCCAAGGATTTCCTCTCATCACTGTTGTTCCAGGCCAAAACTACTAACACCTCACGACGAAATGGCACCAATCATTTTTTCTGGAAACTATGTCCTCGACGTCACGATAGACGGAAACGTATTACGTTGGGTGCTCCGAAGATAATCCCGGTGCGCCCCGCCTTCTTCCGGTGGTCCCTTTGTTATACCTACCTAGACTGCTGTTTCCATGTTGATGCTTGACATTGCAGTTCACGCTGCGTCGCGTCAATATGAAGTGGACGAATACACGATGTTGGTTGACGATCGACCGGTTAACGAAAGGGAAGGTCAACCTCGAAGATTCCGGGGCCACTGTGAATGCGGTGTGGAAATTCGTCCCCTCGGGTGACAGCAGACACACGTCAGCCTCCCTCACCACGGAAAGAAAACAGAATGATGGTAACGGTATACAGCATCAAGGGAGATTCCGGAAAAGAGCCGCTCTTGTTGCCTAGATCCTATGTGGACATATCGGGTTAGCTTGTTCAACGTTCGATAAGTGAGAATGTGTCCCTGGGCTGAGGCTTCACGTCACTGCACTATAGGACGTTTCTTCCAGCAGCTCGCACAATTGCCCTGATTCCTGTATGTCCGGCGAACAAGATGTGCGGGATGGCACAATGCCTGTGTAACACGACCAAACCCGGAGCTGTGAGTGGACATGGTGAATGTCCTCTGACCTGTCCCAAGGTCCACTTCATACCCGTCACTGAGCAGCACCCAACCTGTGGAGCACCGAAATTCCGCCCAGTGATACGTAAGATCCTTTTGTTTTCCTGTGCAACTTTTCATCAGTTTGCCGACAATGCGCTTTTTTGCCTTTTGTGCCCTCCCTGCCGTTCTCGATGGCGAACCTGTTGACTTGATCGTTCGGAGCCATGACGACGACATTATCCTGAGGGGGAGGGGGGAAACAATGCATTTGCATCTAGTTTGGACCCCTTGTTTTCGCGGACAACCAAGCGTCGTTACAACATTGGGCACCCGTACTCGATGACGATCGATGGCCGTACTCCCCTGGTGGCTGGCTTGTCGAATGTGAAGACGAGACGAAGAACGACGAAAAATGAAAACGTGCACTGCTCATCGAACGGGCCAACGAAAGAGCGGAACGGGGATCACTTCTTCCCTTTTCAAAAGGGCTGTTGGCCCTGGAAATAGTCTAATGGATGCTCGGTCCCTTGGTGTGCAGTGTTTCACCCCTGCTCATCACCCTGTTATGATACGAGTACCTTGATGTCGTCCCTGGTGCCAGTATGTACAAGCTACAACCTATAGTCATGCGCTGTGCCGTCGTGTGGGGCGCACATCTCGTGGTGGGAGTCGGACAGAACGCAGGATGATGAGAACGCCGGGCGTCATTAATACATACATGGGCAAAACAGACCAGTGACACTTGGATGCTCAATCCCCGCCTTCGATGAAAGCGCGCGTTCGCATCGCAATCCCGGGTGTCGGAACAGTGGAGGAAAGGGGGGCCAGATTGTCGACGAGCTCGTTAGATCCGATTGTGCAGTACGTGACATGTACCCTCCCTTGGCGATTGTACGGCGTAATTCATTGATGGTCGTCGCTAGCTCTCTTTTCAGCGCACACGCCCCCCCTAGGCCACTTTCGAGAAGGAAGACGTCCATGTATAATTCGGTGTTTGAATTCGCATTCAAACTCAAAAGGCGTGTTATCCTTGAAAAAAAGGACCCCGCGAGACTGGGTCAGGGCGTGGCAGTGGCGTCGGGACCGGATTCGCAGGGTGGGACGCTATAACACGGTGATGCGGCGGTTCAGCACGACCGACGATCACCGTCTGGACTCCGGAGCCAGAGGGGGCTGCAAAGGAGAGGGGAACATCCACACATCCCGTCAGCGTCGTTTGATGGGTGATAGTTCATCGTATCGTGATTGGACGGCGAGAGACGATGGCGCGAGATCGCCAAGCAAGGATAGGCAGCAGCCGTTCATCACGCTGCATGTGACCACAAGTGTGGGCAAAGATGGTTTTTGTGTGTGTGTTGTGTTAGCGGTGCTGTGTGAGGTCTGTTGCGGAAGTGGTTCTTACGACGCGCACACCGTGCGATGCCGGTGCCCCAGTCTGGCGATCATCGTGTGATAGGTCGCGTGTCGGAGGTGGTCCCCCCTCCCTGGCCGTGTCGTGAGCAGCATGATGAGGCCGTCCGCAGAGAGCCAGCTAAGAAAAGGAAACAAGGGGTCTGTCTCCACAAAAAAGGACACAAACGAGGCCATGACCAATGCGACTGAAAATAAGTGCCGGTACGAGCACCAGTGCAAAGGAATGCGTCGGCTCTTGGCAGGGTTCTCCCAGACGCCCAAACGTGTATGTACATATGATGGCAGGAAGGGGTGATGTTGCATTGCGAGGATGCACAGGTGCACAGACTCGACGCCCGCAGCTGTGACCAATCGATTACACACGTACGCGGGTCTAGACTGCCCAAGGTCGGTCCTTGAGTTACCCGGGTACGGCATCGGCGCGGAGCCAAGGCAGACAGGACGGGTGCTGAGCAAGAGGCAGCAGCTCGTCCTCTGCTGTCCTGTGGGCTGGAGGGGACACCGCTTGGTGTGTGTGTGTGTGTCGCATGGCACTGGCCCGCGACTCGCCCGTTGTTGGGATGGAGAGCGGCGCTTTCGACGACGCACCGATCAAAGGCCTTGAAGATGACGTTTGCTGGTCGGGGGGCCCGAGGAGAAAGGGTCCCCTCCGCTCCCGGAAAGGACATGTCGTTGTTTGCTTGCTCTCAGCCCCCAAGTCGCCGGTCAAGATCACACACAAGCGTGATTCTTGAGACACGGCATTCGAGAAACACAGTGCTGAAAAGAGACAGCAGACGTGGACACGCCCGCCTCTGCCAGCGACGCCTGTCGCATGTGTTCATCTCATTCGTGATTTGGCTATATATATAGCACTCGAACACGATTTTCCGGGATATCGGAGTCGGTATTGGTCATGGGGGTAGGTAAGCAGCGCGTTTCGGGGGCGCTTCTCTGGCAACCGGTGATGGGACTGATTGATGGCTTGGGTCGAGCAACTCGGTCGGTCGATGCAGCCTGGTCGATGCAGCAGAGCACTGGGCATTGCACCCTGGGCGTGGTGTTACAGACGGAGAGCGGTGACCGGCTCCACGTTCTCCGCTTGAGCGGATCAAGCGGGATGACAGGCTTGTCAGCCGTTCTCGTTCTCTGCCTTCTATCATTTCCATCACCATATCAGTGACCAAACGTCGTTGCTCGCTTCGGCGTCATTGGCCCCGGCCCCGCGGGATGGGGTGGACCTGACAGCTGCCCGCACCTGCTTGGGCGAGCTCGCGCCTCTTGGGGGGTCGGCTACTTGATGGAAACGATCGGCGCCAGTCCTAACCCCTTACGGGTCGTCGCGGGGCGATCCCGTATGGCTGGTAACCCTGGGGACCTGGGAGGACGATCTTTGCGGCCGCTGGTTGCTGTGTGAAGGATGCAATGCATGATGGCCAGCCTCGTCAGGGTGGCGTTCCCTCGGATGTCTACCGAACCGAGACGGTGTACGTGTGCTGTAAAGTGGAGGCTGGAAAGAGACAATAGGACAGACCCCCATGGAGGAGCATGCGTGCGACTGGATGAGATGGCCTTGCACGGCGGCCGTGTCCCATATAGGATAGGTCTGAAACACCACACCTGGCCCAACCGTGGTCATGGTCCTACTCGGAATTCGGAATTCGGGTGCTGGACCACGACCGACCGACCGACCGTCCGGGTGGCGCACACAGCCGGCTAGAGAGCAGCCTGCCATCACTTTCCCGCCAGGTTCGCGTACAAGTACCCAGGGACGCTCTCGAGGCTGGTCAATCGACACCCACGCATGGCCACACTCCGTGACGGAATGGACGGCGATATTGTCGTTCCTGCGGCGGCTGGCAGTGCTGTTCGTGCGCTTGGCTCTGGGCCAATAGGTTTGCGAGACCTCGAGCATTCTCGGGCACCCATCTGTGATGCATACGTGTGCGCGTGTATGTCTTTGGCCTCGAGGGCGCTGCAGATCTGCACCCACACGCCCGCTTGGGTCCGGCGACGGCCTTGGCCTGGGGGTGATGGTGTCCAGCGCTGAGCACCCAGGGATGACATCAATCACTGGATCAAGGAACGTGTACGTGACGGATGCCTCCGCACGCCAATCTTTGCCTTTGGAAGGCGTCAGCGTCTTTGCGGGCCCACTGCACGGCTCGACGCCGTGCAGGGGGGGAAGGGTGCCTTGCACTGGCCGATCGTTTTCGGAGGGGTGACGGGTGACGGTGACGGTGACGGTGTGATCAACGGCATGTTGTCACACAATTAAAATACAAAATAAAAAACAGTGGGTGACGTAAGCGACGTGTGTCTGCAAAATTTGGGTTTTGTCTGGGCACGGCCGACCAAAAAAGTGGAGCGTGCCGCCGAGTCGACGACGGCGCGAGGGCGTTGTCGCTCCTCCGTCCGTTGCAATGGCGCGTGGCCACGGGTCTGTTTTCGCGGACGGGGACGGTGGCAGCGCCAGTTTGCCCGCCTGTCGTCATCTGCCGATCCATCCAGGTCGCTCTCTGCCCATCTCGGTGCAGACGTTTGGCTGCGTCGGGTGTGCCTTTAGGGAGACCACGTCGCCTTGTGCAAGCGCACGCGACGCGTACCAGGCTCAAAAGGGACACGTCGACGGTGTCGCCCTCCCGTCGCAGCTGGGGGTCCACGACCACACCGGCTGGCGACGATTGGCAATGCGGGCAGGGTCGTCTGTGTATGGGCCGCTGCCGTACCGCATGACGGGTCCCACGATGTGGCCGCCATGTCGCAGGGCCTCCAGCGGGTGTTCTTATCGATCGTGCACGTAAGACGACGACATCGCGGTGACGGGAGGTGGCGAGGGCGACACGCATGGACGTGTGCACGCGCGATAAGTTCGGGGCCATGTGACGGACGGGGGCACAGCCGCAGCGGCCTGGATCCGGCATGTGAGGTCACCGTGGGGGTCGTCGGGGGGTCTCGACTGGATAAACGTGGCCTGTGTCAGCACGGCGAGACAATGCCACCGGTGCCGTAGCTCGGCGGGGCTGTTCCTGAACCCAGTGTGTCGGATCGAATTCCAAGTCCGACGAGCGCGGTGCCTTAATTGTGGGTTGAGTTTTCCAATCCTTTTTCAGTGCTGATTTCAGGCACCCTTATACAACTTTTGTTCCTCTTTTCTCGTCCGCCCATGGAGGACTCAAAACCGCCAGCCCTCGACGCAGACACCGTCGAAAACGTTCCAGCTTCCGCCTTTTCCTCTGAAAAAGATCTCCTCGATACCGCCGCCTCCTCTGACCACAGGCCCCCCTCTGACATGGCCGCCCTCGTCGCCCACAGCAATCCCCCCCTCCTCCCCGCCGCGCCCCCTGCCGCCGGCGTTGCCAAACGATACCGCCCGACCCCTGCAAAGACCTTCCAGTGCAGGGGTTATGGCGAGTGTCGTATGGTCTTCAGCAGAAGCGAACACCTGGCCAGGCACATTAGGTAGGTCCCAGGCACTTAATCCCGCCCCCCCCCGCTCGATCTCTTTTATCTCCGTGCAGAAAACATACCGGCGAGCGACCCTTCACCTGCCACTGCTCCAAGCAGTTCTCTCGCCTCGATAATCTACGTCAACACGCCCAGACAGTCCATGCAGATAAGCAGGAGCAGAACGAGCGCATGATGCGCGAGCTCACCTCCCTCCATGCCTCCATGGCGGCCGCCAACAAGGCCGGCCAGTCCAGGGGGAAAAGGGGCCAGCCCGCGCTCAACGTCGCTGCCTCGGCACAGAGTACCACCGCGTCCCAGGACAACGCCATCCACCCTCTCGACCACGTCAAAGAGGAAGACATCAACCCCGCCTCCATTCCGATGCACCAGCGTCCGGGCACGAGCGCTGGCTACGAAGCCGGCGAGACCATCATGTATGACAGCAGCTGGAGTACCGACGTCGACCGTGGCGATCCGCGGCCTCCCAACAACCATTCCTTTCGTGACTCCAGCCAGTCCTTTCGTGTCCCCCCCGCATCCAATGCATCCACATTCTACGGGCAGCAGCAGTCGCAGTCCTTTCTCCCCTTCTCCAACGCACTCAACGTCGGCCTCGCCTCACGGGATGGTCGCCCCGGATCTAGCCACAGCCGTCCACCCACTGCAGGTGGTCCAGACTCACATACTCGAACACTCCCACCCCTCGCAGCAGTCGTCTCCGCGACAATCCCCCCTCCATCCTCCCAATCATTCCCCGTCCCATCACAATCCACACAACACGTACTTCCACTACCCGGGACAGCTGCATTTAGACGACCTGCAACAGCCAATCGCCCAGGCACAGCTCCAGCGTCATACTACGCATCCAAGCCCGCATACGCTGGAGGGCCTGGACTGGTCCATCAACCAGAGCTATCCCTTCCAGTCTATGGACGTAGCAGCGAACTGGCAGCGGCAGCAGCAACCGCAGCGGCTTACCAACACAACCCATTCGAGGCAGATCCACAATCCCCCACAGCAGGTTCATACGACTCTCCCTTTTCCTTCCACCCACCGGCGCTCACCGAATCAGCAACCTATGGCGGGCCCATCGAACCTTCACCAGGCAACCCTCGCAAGCGACTTTTCTCAGGAATCGACGGCCCGCAGGATGAGGGGGCGTGTCGAGAGTCAACCAGCGGCCTATCCGGATCTGGCGAATACGAATATGGCTCAGAGTCACGCCCTCAATCTCGACGGCTCTCCGTCCTGGAACTCTGCAATGACGCAGATGCAGATGGCGGAATTCGATCATTTTTATCGAACGCAACCGGATCGGCTTCACGGCCCACTACCTCCTCTGGACTCGTCTCATCCGCATCTGCACTCGCACTCGTCGATCGAACTCCCGTCTCCAGCCACTCACTACTCCCAGGAGCTCAGCCGACAGCAGCTGCAGCAGCTACACCAACAGCATCCCCGTCTGGAACAGGCCCGACGGCATTCAGTGGAGGGCGACTATCTCCAGCACTTCGAGGGGACGTTGCATGCCCATCCGCAGCATCTGCAGTCGCAGCAGCACAATTTCATGCCGCTCCCCGAGGGGCCTTCTCGGGTTCACCTTTATCAGACGCATCGTGGAGCCCACGATCCCAGCCAACCACCACTGCCTTCGCCGCCGTTGCTCGATCCGTCGCCATACACTCCAACCCGCCATCTCCATCCCCAAATGCAGCGACCTCACCCACATTACCTCGTCGAGGAGAATCACAGCATGAAGTACGATCCCCCGTCGCTGCGGTGTACTCCCCCGCTGCACTTGGAATGAAAGTGTAAACGCGGAGACATGTCTGCTCTAATTTGCTATATCCAACATTTCTGGTAATCACGGGTGTGAACAGTGGTCTCGTCCTATTTCGTGTTGTGTGTTTTCAATAACCCGTCTCCTCTCTCTCTCTCTCTCTCTCCGTTGTCTTGCTTGAGCAGTGCGATGTCTCAATCTCGCGTGCAGGTACATATCCTCAATATTCCTTGCTTCGATATACCATGTCGTTTAATTTGACTTTACCCCATATACTATGCACAACCACATTGATGGTTACCCACAATTGTTCGTGCTTTTCCTTTCCTTTTTGTTCCGATCCTTGTTCTCATTCTTTCTCGGTGTAATGTCTGACAGTGATAGGATACAATGCGTCTGACTATCATCCTTAATTCTTTCTTGAACCGAGTATGTATATCTCGAACCAGTGCACATATATATATAGTGCCGCTTTCTTTTGGGTGATTGTCCCTCGTTGAAGGGGGCGGAGCTCATCCTCGGGCCGCGTGTCCGAGATACATAGGGACAGGTGAGTGGATGGGTGTCTTGTCATCGGGGGCTCTCGTGCTGTCTTTCGGTTTGGCTCAGGGTGCAACGGAAAATGGGCGCATGGCGAGATGTAATGGTTTGGCTCAAAGGACCATGGACGAGTCAACTGCTGTGCAGACAGGAATCACGGTTTCAGATCTGTCCATCTCTTCCCACCCCATCCTATCCTATCTCGCGTTCCCGGAAACTCGGTGCCTAGAGAAGGAGGGGCTCGATGGGGAGACGAAGGGGGGGGGGGGGGGGAACAACGCGGTGGGAGCCCGATCGCCGGACATGAGTCGAGCGCGGGTGCGCGACTCGTATGTGGGGGTTAAGACGTCCACACGCCCTCCCTCGCGACGGGTCCGTATATAGCCCAGTCTGGCCGAGCCGAGGGGGTGAGTTGAGCGGGCGAACAGCGCTGCTACGCCCGAGCCCGTGTGTATAGGGGCCTACCTGCGACCGGGGGAGGGCGCGTTCAAAACGTGAACGGTCAACCGCGACGAGTTTTTTTTTTCCGGGGGGGCGTAACATGGGAGAGGTCGGTTTTTGGTGTACGTCTTGGCCGGGTGCGGTACCACCAGACCGGGACGGCGTTGGCAGGTCGTTGATCGACAGCCACAGCTATCCCAAGGGCGTTTGCGCTTCCGTGTCGGTGAGTTCCCGTGACGGGTCAGATGTCTGCGCCCCCCGCGATAGCATCAATACGCAAAACAGACATAAATACCGCGTGTCGATGCGGGGCGAAAGCGTTGGGGCATATCGAAAAAAAAGACAGTGGTGCCGCAGCGGGCGCAAATACGTTGCGGCGGTGGCTGGCGGCGGTGTGAACGCAACGGAGGGTTTCTTTTTCCGGAGTGACATGGCTCGATTTGGGATGGCAGAACAAACAGGTGCAAAGAGTGCGGTTGCAGGGGCCCTCCGTGGGTGGGGCGGCGGAAAAAAAACGTCGACGAGCCTTGTATCTGGTGTCATGTTGCGCACGATGTGAGCGAGTTTCTTCCCTTTTTTCTTCTCTAGCTGTGTATGCCTCAACGTGGTTCCGATTTCTGAGACGCAACACTACGCTAGAAAGCCACGGAATGCGAGGTCCAAGAGGGCCTTGGAAGCACGAGAGCCAAAGGAGGTCGAGGACGAACGGACGGCGGTGTTTGTGCGTGGAACACATACCGGCGAGGTCGTTCAAAATGCCATGCAGGAATTGGTACGTTCGATGTCCCTGCACCGTCTGCTACAGATCAGGTATCCACACACACACAGATGGCGCTCAAAAAACCCCACGCGATTTCATTCTCGAAAAAAAATGTGGTCCGTCCGTTCGAGGACGTGTCGTCGTTCGAATTTTGGGCTCAGAAAAACGATGCGTCGATGTTCGTCCTCGGGCAGTCGACCAAGAAGCGTCCGAATGGGCTTGTGGTCATCCGAACGTTCGATTCGAGGGTGTTGGACATGTGTGAGCTCGGCGTGGACAAGTTCGTAAGCATGACCGCATTCAAGGCAAGTCGTTGCACGGTGTTTCATGATCCTGCTCGATCACACGTTTTTATCTATTGACAGTCGCCTAAATCGACACCAGGACACAAGCCCATGATGCACTTTGCCTCTGAATTGTTTGATGCACATCCACGATACGTGCAGCTCAAGTCGCTCCTGATGGACTTGTTCAATGGGCAGGTGGCCGAGTCGGTATGTCTTCCTGGGCTGGACCACGTGATCAGTGTTACGGTGGGACCCTCTCCGCATCAGACCGCGACGGCCATGCTCGGTGGATCACAGCAGGATGATCCGAAGCATTTGCCCAAAGTACATGTGCGGATGTATACCGTCAAACTCACGCCGTCAGGGACACGTGTGCCACGCGTGGAGCTGACGGAAATGGGCCCATCGCTCGATCTGTCGCTACGACGATGGCAAGAGGCGGATCCCGACCTATGGAAGGCAGCGATGAAGCGACCCAAGATGAAGAAACAGGACGTAGAAAAGGGGCTGGGAAAGCGGAAGAAGAACATGGAGGTGGACGAGATGGGTGATCTGAGGGGACGGGTGCACGTTGCGAGGCAGGATCTGAGTAAGCTGCAGACACGGAAGATGAAAGGGCTGAAATCGCGGGTCGAGGGCGACTCTGGCGATCAGGCATGCGACAGCGGGGATGAGGACGGGGATGTGCAGCACCCACGACGGAAGAGGTCGAGGTGTTGAACACGCTCTCCGTCCGAGTTTGAGTGTGCTGTACGTGCGGTGGTGTCTCTGATTACATAACACGAGCCGCGCCCTCTGATCGAGGTCTGACCGAATGAAAATTCCCATACGAGTCTCACTGCCAGCGAGTTAACGAGCCCCCCGTTCAAATATCAAGGTAAATCCCCTCGTCCCCCCCGTGTCCGTCCCCGAGCTCAGATTGTGTGACCAGCTCAGAGCTGGCATTGGTCTTCGTCCCGGGAGGTCAGCATGGCAACTACCGCATCCTCCCCTCGTGTGTACAGCATTTTTCCTTTCACAGTCCACCCATCTCATCTCTATCACAGCTGTCTCTGCCCTCACATCTTCTTCGTAAGTTTGAATCTCTCGTCGACAAGCCATCGTGCTCAGTCGTGCTTGCCAGGTCGGAGGCGAGCACTCCGACATCAGTGACTCCTTCCTCCACCTCCAACCCCACCACTGTCTCCACCCCACCACCCGCGACTTCGTCTACTAATGCTGCCACGTCTGCATCGCAGACTCGTTCTACAGCCATATTATCATCCCCGAGCTCCGCGGTGACCTCTACCTCGACATCCTCCCCGATTAGTACCTCGTCACCAACGGCCTCCCAGATCGTCACATCATCTGGAGATACGGCCCTGACCGTCACGTCGTTCATTACGCCCACCGTGTCCTCCACACCACAAAGTAGTAGTAACTCGGGCTCGTCGAACTCGTAAGTGTCGGTATGTTTTGACTTTTCGCGGACCTTTTTTTTTTTTCCGACGCTCACTTTATGCGTTGTCTCGCATGTGGCTTGTTGTGCTACCGTTTGGTTTAGGGATATGAACTCATGTTTTCTTGCCTCGTAGATTCTTTTCCAACAAGGGTGCTGTTGCGGGCGTTTTCACCGTCGTTGGACTGATTGTTGTTGCGCTTGCCGTTGCCCTCGTGATTAATTGCGTCCGGCGTCGTCGGGCCCAGAAATTCGACAGGGATGTTGCCGAAGCAGCTGCAGAGGCCGCTGCCTCCTCCCGCTCGCCCTTTGACGACTATCCGTACAACAACACGGGTGGTAACGATAGCGGTGGCTATGGCTATTCGGACAATAGCCACGGAACGTACCAACTGCCTCCTATGCCCCCCCAGAATGAGGCGTACGGCATGAGCGAGATGTCGCAGTATGATCCGTACGCCGCCGGCGCTGCTTCTCTCACAGCAGCGGCTGTTGGTCGGTCCAGGAGCAGGAAAGACAGTGAGCCTGGCACATCGGGCATTGCTGGCGTGGGCGCGGGTACTCTCGTCCGCGAGTCGAGCAAGCGTGCCCCGTATCACGCATTTGCAGGTCCTGGTGCTCAACCGCATGAGCTCCAGAACAGCAGGGGTACACGTCGGAGCCAACGTGGTACGAATCAAGATATCCTTGAAGCTGCCGGTCTTGTGGATGCCGGTGCAGCTGCGGCTGGTGGTGGCGCGCCTGTCACCCGTAAACCCTCGGACACTACACAGAATACCCACGTGAGTGTGCGTTCACAGATTGGATCCATGAGCAACAGCAGCCATCGTCAGGCGACTCCATGGCAATCTGGATACCCCATCGACTCGTATTATCCCCAGCGTAATGATTCCCACAATACGGATCCCTTTGCCGGATACCCGCCAGCGGTCACCTCTACGTCGGAGCGTCCACTTCCTAACCCGTATGAAGCGGCGATGTCCTCACCGCCTCCAGCTCCGGCTCCACCTCCTAGCCATCCATTGGACTCGATTGATGACCATCCCGAGCTGACTTCGCCGATTGCCGTGCACTCTGACGAACAGCGTATGAGCTACCAGGACAATGCCGACTATAGCCAAGGAAATCGCATTTTAAGGGTGCGTCGACACACACTCTCACCTCTCGATCTCTCTCACCTCTCATCTTAGGTCGCCAACGAGTAGATGACCAAAAAAAATATTAGACAATGGACATGAGCGATTGAATTCGACTGCGCCCCGTTTTTTTATCGACCTGCCCCACGCTCCTTTACTTTTTCCTCGTCATTTCCCGCCGTTTTCAACGTCGAAAACACGTACAATACCCTATGTCCCATTCTGTATGTTTGGTGTAGTTATGGTTGTTCGTTCGCTGTTTGTGATCTAGTCCATTCTTCTCTTTCAATATGCAGGTTCGTTAACGGGGAGTTCGATCTCTTATGCCAGTGTGTTATGACGCCTTTTTTCCCTGTTATTTATAGTGCTCGTATACTTGGTCGAAAATCTCCACTTGTCGCTCTTTTGCTCTTTTCTTTTCTTTCTGCTGCCACTTGGTGTGCATAAAGACACTTTTTGGAACGACTAATACATCTGAAATCGTCAGATGCTGACCCGTTTTTCCTTTGCCTCGTTTTCGTACGTTGCTGCTCTCTAGACAAGTGCGCGAAGTCTCGTGTTTTCATTGTTTGCAAGACGTGAAAAGGGGATAAGATAAGGTTTGCAGGTTGTGGTATAAGCACATCGGAGAGTCTCCACAAAAGAATCCGGAAATGGTGCCAGGGTCTACGCTCACGGGGGAATGGAGCTCGTCACAGGGCTGTGCTGTACCAACGTCGGTGAGGGATTGTTTTAAAAGGATATGATATCGACTTGCCGATGTGGAGCGCATGATCCATAACCCCATAATGTAACGGAGGGGAGAGTCGACCGACGGATGGGGCATAGACTAGAACACCATCTCATCAATCGTGTGTGGAACGGTGTCACATTCTGACGTGGATGCCCTGAATTTCTCGAGGCGCCATGTCGTGTCAACCGGCTTTGTCTGTACGTCCTCCTGGGTCCCCGGAAGGCCGTCTTGGCGTTTTGGTCTGATGGCATCCCGTCTTTGAAACTTGAGCATAGAACATCTGATTTCCTCGACTTAGCGTCCTCCGGAACACGGTGCCACATCTAGCGGCTATCCGCTGTCCGTCAGCTGCCATCCGTCAGCCAGTCCCTGCTTCTTGATGTGGACGTACGTGGAGACGGCAGTCCGTCAGCGGGAACCGGGTTGTTCAAGTCCTCTCGTGGAGTGGCTGACGACGTGCTTGTCCTGACACTGGGTGCACTCGTGTGCCATCGGTTCGAGCTGCGCGGTGGGCTTCCTTCTTGTTGTTTATGCGGTATGAAGACATGGTTGATGTGATATGGTCAGTCTGGGATAGGCCTGCACCGCCCGTGGACAATGATGTGTAGGGCAACTACCACGAAGCGAATGATGAGCGCGATTTCTCCCTTCACTTGGTACTAGCAACAGTTAAGGGGTGTGATGACCCAGTTAGGCAATGCCCGATTCTCATGCTGCGGGGGCACAGCCATCTTCAATCCACAAAGCAACCGCCACCCGTCGCTTAGCGCCATCTCCTTTCAGCCATCAGTCGTACGCCATTCGTCTTTTAGCTCGTTTTACAATGAGGGAAGCCATCAAGAAACGAATCAGAAATATCGGAGCCTGCATCACCAGAAGGGCCTCGTCTCCAGTGCTTGCCCAGCGTGCAGACTCGGAACCTGCTAGTGGATGGGTCACGGGCGTTATCTCTGCAGAACCACAATCCGACAACGCAGGCGTTGCCGACGTGCAGAAGAAGACGTCGGATATCTCTCACTTCATGCAGCACGTTGACCCGGATCTTATGAAGAAATTCGGACGATTTAGGATCCTCATTGTTGGTAGGGCAAATGCGGGCAAGACGACCATCCTTCAGAGGATCTGCAACTCGGCGGAAAACCCGGAGATCTACGATAGACAAGGGAAAAAGGCATTGTAGACTATACTGGAATACATTGGCGTATTGTTGACATCTGGTTAGGTCAAATCTCCCATCAGGGGGTCTAGAGATGTGAGTGTCTAGTGATGTCCATGTCATTGAAGTGTTTTTGCACGGCATCTTATCTTTCACAGCGAGGACTCCATGATATTAATCATGAGATGGTTTTCAACAGCAACCGAAAGTTTGTCTTTCACGACTCTGCTGGTTTTGAGGCTGGCCGTGAGGATGAGTTTGAGAGAATAAAAAAGTTCATTATATACCATACTGGAACAACCATTCTTAGGGAGCAAATTCATGCCATATGGTGAGTTGGTATATTGGACTGGGCTTGAATAATTTTATTGTGATCAGGTACTGTATTTCAATGGATCAACACCATCGTGCCATTACTGTAGCAGAGGAAAGATTCTTTAATGAATGTGACACCAAGAAAGGTGGTGAAATTTTCTTGATGTCTTGCTTTTTGGGCTGATGAGTTTAAATATTAGTACCAGTTGTAGTGGTCTTTACCAAATGGGATGCTCTTTTGACACAGGCATTTCAACTTGCAGATATAACTCTATCCACAGGAGATCAACTCACAAGGCAAAGGAGGTATGCTGATGATACTTTTGCAAAGAGAAATATATGGGAGGATCTATGCAAAATGAAATATCCTCCAAAAGCATTTGTAAAGTTGGAAGGTCTGTACATATATGCTCTTAACTATTTTCTGATCTATTAACTACACTACAAGGCATGGATACATCCGATGCAGGATGTATCATGTTATTAGAACAGACTGCTGCTATATTAGATGATAAGTCATTGCAGATGCTGCTGATTACAGCACAAGAAAAAAACATCTTGCTATGTGTTCAATATGCAATTAGAGAGTAAGTCACATGTTGAGTATGAAAGAAATGTGAACATTAATATTATGTAGTGTCTTGGTGCCTTATGTGGACTTTAGGGCCACTAGTGAGGAAGAACATGATCTGGGCAAAGCATTGGCAAGTTGGTTTCCACATACACAGGTAAGATTTTGTGTGAGTAAGGACTTGAAGATAAAGATATTGAAAAGTGCCTAGGTAATTGTTGTAATATAAAATTGCAAGAGTTTACTTATTAACTGTCCTATTTTATTCATGAAGAAAGTATGTAACCTATTATGGATTGAAGTATAATGAACTTATGTCTTTTTTTGACATTAATAGTATGTAAGTGTTGTATTAAACAAAGCAAAAGGGATACTTATTTTGACCTCTTTACTATTTGCACATTAATAGCAGGTAGGTAATCTAATGAAATCATGAGAAAAGTAATACTGATAAATTCATAATTTAAAGGGAGTATGTCATGTGGAAAAACATGGAAGTCAGCAGATTAACAATGAATCTGTTGTATTATTTTATACTTTCAGGCAGTGAGTATTCTATTGTGGGAGAAAGTATTGTTAATAATCTGATGTATCTTATATAACATATAACTGGTAGGGAGTAAGTAATGTGACTACATCTAGAAAATTATAGCTTATAAAAATTATATCTATTTCTGTAACCATAATTGGATATAAAGGAAGTAAGTGAACTACAAACTTTTATTAATAACTATGTGTTTATTTTAACAACTGCTAATTCAATAATAGTATGTAGGTGATTAAGTATATTTTTTGAAACTAGATAATCATTATGAGCTTATGTGCTATAATGTTATTGATAGTTTGTAAGTGTTTTGTTTGTATTTGAAGTAATAATTCTACTAATTCATATGTCTTCTGCTTCTGATTTAATAGGCAGTATGTGATCTAATGTGTAATTGAAATATGAAATTTACTGATTATTATATTATTTGCTGCAATTATATGTGTTAATAGAGAGTAGGTAATCTAAAAAAAAAATTAAAGCTAGAATCCTGCTGATTATTAAGCTTTTTATTGATAGAAAGTAAGTAGTCTATTGTGAATTTGAAATTAAAAACTTGTTGATTATCATGCCTTTTGCTACTGTTCTACTAATAGGGAGTAAGTGATCTAATGTGGATTTAAAATTAGAATTTTATTAATTAGCATAT
>JBBPJW010000540.1:0-26864 GCA_038088935.1 Pulveroboletus aff. viridisquamosus
ATTTTATAAAATTAATGTCTTAAATTATTTTTAATCCCAGATTATTTAAGCAGCACACATTGTAAAAATAAAGTTATACCACCATAATTTCATTCTAATAAATAAAGATATTGATGACTGCTTATTCATCTGCTTTCTATGCATCTTCATGTCAAAAACATGAAACTACATTTTCACCAGCCTACTGGCATGCTACATCTTATCTGAAGTTGAGTGCTATATCTAAAAAAAACATGGAGTATAAATCAGCCAGAATATTAAATTTAGTTTCCAACCCACCCACTCCAGATCAAACAAGAACAGACATAGCCATGAATTCATTTCTGGCCAACCATACTATAACAACTATGAAATATTGGATTACTGGATCAAAAACTGCTGGTCAAAAGAAGGAAATAAGCATTAGAAGCAGAAGAAGAAGGAAGAAGAGTTAAAAGATTCAAAAGAACTGAAATGTGAAAAAGAAAAGGCAAAAGATAGTGCCAAATCCAAATTAAAAGGCAAAAGAGCAAACCAAGCCATGGCTAACCCCAAGAAAAATGGAAACAAATCAGACAATTCACCAGATTTGAACTCCATTAGCTAGTCTGCCAATAATTTTACCCATTTCCATTTTAGCTGAATACTGAATAGTGAATCAACCAACCATATGCAATAAACACAGCATTCAGCACATTCACTTCATTTACTAACTTAATCAAGGGCATTATTAAAAATGGCCCACAACTCCAGGTACTTAGCACTAGCACTATTCTGGTAATAACAATGATCAAAGACAAATGTGATTATACCATCAAACTAATCAATATGAGCTATTGCTCAAATATTCAAAATAACCTGATATTTAAAAGCTGAATGGACCAAATGTTACAATCAGTTCTTTTTTTTTTTCTTATTTTAGCTTTAGACTTCATATGTCTTTGATGCTTTCTTGTTACATTTTGGAACCTTTGGATTTCCTTTGTTCCAGAACAATCCTCTCAGTCAGCAGATAATACTTATAGTCTGCTTCTATCACATTCTATTTGTTTCTACATATTTTCCCACAATGTCCAACACTTCACTCCCCACTAAGCCTACTGAGCTCCATTTCAGTACTTTTAAACACTTTAATGGTAACTGCAACAAAGAAGAAGCTTGGCTGGACTCTGTCCAGTTCAATCTCTTCATTAACACCATGATCTATAACTTAAATAAGAAGAAGACTATATTTACCCTCTTGTATATAACTAAGAGCCCAGTTCTCTCTTGGGCAACCACCTACTGGAAGATGTGTATTACTGGTATAGTGGTTCCATGGGTCTGTTTAGCAGTTTTGTCAGGGTATTCAATGCCTTATTCAAAAAACAAGATATCATTACCTCTGCCATTTACTGGCTTACTAACATGCAGATGTGTTAAAATAAGAAAGGCAAGTGGACTTCCTCTCTTATGAAATGCACCATGGAGTTCTTGCAAATATTAAGGACAATAATGTTTTTATTGCCTACTATGAAGCTGGAATTCCCCTCTGGCTATCATGTTGAATCCAGAACCTCAACAAGATCCCTGGCTCAATTAAAGGATGATATGACTAAGCCATCCACTTCCAAAGAATCTCTGACTGTGCCAAATTCACTGAGCTTTATTACAAGAACCCCAAAACCCATGCTTGGATTTCCATTATTCCCTTCATTACCTTTTAAGCTGAAAAAAATCTAAATACCATGGACATTGACTTCAGAAGACTGAGTAAACTAATTTCCCAGGAATGAGAACACTGATTTAAGCTCAGTCTCTGTCTTTGTTGCAGGAAACCTGGATACAATGCAGCCTTCTGCTCCAACAACTGCCCTACTTCATATTCAATTTCATTCCCATTTCTTTAGTTAAGAAATTCATCAAGAAAATCACAGCTGAAGAAGAGACAATGAAGATAAAAGAGGTTAGTGATGAAAAATCTGAGGTGGGACAAGTTGGTTTGGATTTTTGAAGTGGAGTACCTTCTCTATGCAAGATACTTCTTTCCTTTTGTATGCCCCTGTACTTGTATCTTCCTCTAGAAAGTCTATAAGGATTCCAGTACAAGTTTCTCCATCCTTGCATCCAAGATTAGTTATAGATGCCTTCACCCTTATTAATAGTGGAGTGCAAATCAACTGCATTAACTGGAAGTTTGTCTCCCACCACAAGTTCCCTACTACCTGACTTCCCACTTTCCTCAATATCTGAAATATCAGTTTCTTTCTAAACAAGAAGGGTTAAATCATTCACACATACATCAAACTTTTTTGATTAGAAGGAGTAATCCACTTGGTTTCTTGCCACATCAATGCATGAAGATAAAAAACTCTCATTTTAGAACTCTTGTGGCTTCAGGCCACAAATCCCACCTTAGACTGGATGACCAACTTGGTTATTATCCCCATCTCCTCCAACCACTTCAAGAAGCTTTACTACTCTGAGACTGCCCAACCCTTCCTTTGACAACATTAAATCAGGAAGGTAACCCTACTTAATGATGAATACTTTGTCTACTACTGAGAAAGTAAATTTCCAAGTCAATCTGTTGACAATGACCTCTATAAATGGCACTCTTTCTGTGTTATCAACTCCTGCTTCACATTTCAGTAACTGTTGCCAAACTCACTACCTTCACTAAACTCACAATTGAAGTCAAAAAAGCTAAACTCAAGACTATCCTTTCCTTCAAGTACCAGCAATTTACTGTGGTCTTCTCAGATACCTGTTATACCCCACATTCCAAACCCAATTCTGACCCAGTTTCTACTAGTCCTCTAAGCTTACTATGCTCATGTTTTCCCTGCACTAGCATTACTACAGTTGATCTGGCCCTCCATTTCCTTTCTGCTTTATTCCATTTTAGCTTTGCCACAATTTCAGTTACTTAGTATATCTTACTTTTCATTTTGTTCCCTTCAGACCACTCTGTTGTAACTCCATTCCATTCTCTGTTCTTGTTTCTTTTGCTTTCCTGTCTTGTCTCTTATATCTCTTATTATCTTTTGGTTTCAGTCTAATATGCCTTGGCACTATCATTGCTGACATCTCCATTCATCTTCAAGATGCATTGGCACCTGCCTTCACTTCTGAGACAACTCCAGCCTCATTTCCACTTCTTGCTTATACTTGTTACTTTAGAACTATAAGTATGTTAACTTTTGTATAGTATTGTAGTTTGAATATTGACAAAGTTCCCCTTTTCCTTCCCCATTTTCATTCTTGCTCTGATCCAAGCCTTCATGGCTTACCTCTGACCATCTGAAGCATTCCAGAGTTATTAGTGTAGAGCTATAATGGTTCAACTCTAATCTCTGTTCCAAGAAACAATTAAACTGGATATTTCTTTCTAATGTTCTTGATTGTGTTCTTATTCTATCCAGAGCCCTAGTGGCTCACCTCTGACCCTCTGGAGCTCTTTGAAGCATTCCAAAGTTCCAAAGTTAAGTCTTTAATGGCTTAACTCTAATCCTAGCTTGAAAAGCCACTATAATCCAGTGTTACTATTCTTGCTCTGATTCAGCCTGGATGGCTACTCCTATTCCGAGCATTAATGGCTGAAATCACTCTGATCCCTTGGTCCATTTCAGAGCTTACATATTTAGTCTTAATGGCATTTATGTTTTGATTTAGGTCTTTTTTATTTCTCCAAAATAACTCCAGATACTTATTATGTGAGTTATGATTTATTTAGCCATTAGTACTTTACTTCACTCCAATAATCTGCTTTACTCCACTTTACTCTGAGATTTCCATTAGTACTTCAACACTTCTTGTTTACTTTAGTTCAAATATTGACAAAAATACCCTTTGTCTGGACTTTATTCTTACTCTGACTAAGCTTCTAAGCTTACCCTCTGAATCTTCAGGTTACTCTAGAGTGACTCCAGGCCTCAATGGAATTCCTAAGGAATTCCTAAGAGCTTATTCTCATTATAACTAGGCTTGATGCTTTTTATCTTGCTTGTTCCTTGTGTTAAGCTATAAGACTGCTTTTCTCTCTTTCTCTAATCTCTCCTGCAAATTGAAACACTGGGTTTTGCAAGGGCATATTACATAAGGTAAAAGCCAAGTCCTGTTCAACTAAGCAAGAAATACCTTTAATTCTTTCCAGATCTCTTTGGACTTTCTTGGAAGTCTCTAAAGTATGTTACCCTCCATAAGCCAAGCCCTGTTAGAGTACTTGTACTCAGAATCCATTAACTGGATTTTCACTATATGTCTTGGAATAAGTTTTGATAATACTCCAATAACCTTAGACAAACTCCCACTTGCCAGTGACTTCTTGGTCCTGAACTCCAGCCTGCCAGGAATTCTTCAACTTTCTTAATGTGCTCTTTCTTTTTCAACTTATTCTCCAACTCCCAGACCTTTCCCAACCCTTTGCCATTACCACTGATGCCTTCATGTACATGTCCAGTGGCATTCTTCTTTAAATGGATTTGAATGGGGACTGGCATCCCTGTACCTATCTGTTACAAATCTTCTTCACTACTGAGCAGAAATACAGTATCTATGATCAAAAACTTCTTGTGATTATTCACACTCTCAAAACCTGGTGCCAATACCTTCAAGACTTCCCACATACCATCCAGATCTTTACTGACCACAAACCTCACCTACTTCTGTGCTCTCTAAACTCTCAACCATTAACAGGCTTATTGGCTCCTTAACTTAGCCAACATTGATATCCAGCTCCATTACATTGCTGGTTTCTCCCTTGCTAGCCCTGATACCCTCTCCCATTACCCTGATCTCTGCCAATCTGACTTTATGGATAACTCCTTTATTATTACCCTTTTCCAATATTTCTTCTGTTATATCATTAGTATGACCCTTTCTATCTACATTCACAAACATGTGGAAACTGATTCCTTATGCCTCTTCCTCCTCCATAAATAGAATGACCCCATGCATTCAGATCTCTGCAATAACCTTCTTATTTACTGGGACCATGTATATTCCAGCCAATGAACCTCTCTGCCAATCCATTCTCCACCACTGCCATAATTATCCCCTTGTTAGTTATCCCAGTTATCTTAAAACCCTCCAACATGTTAAAATCAAATTCTGGTGGCCTGGTATGCCCACTTATGCCCACTGTTTTGTTAAAGATTATGTTACCTGTTAACAAAACAAGGTCAATGCTCACTTCTCTACTCTAGCCCTCTCCCCCATCTGCTCCACCATTATCTGCCCCTTTCAAATGGTCTTCTATGACCTTATTACTGATCTTTCCCTTTCTAATGGCTATGATTCCCTATTGGTTGTGGTTGACCATGGGCTTATAAAGGGGGTAATTCTATACCCTACTAAGAAAACTGCAACTGCTAAGAGTATAGTTACCCTCTTTTTTCACAAAGTATACTTATACTTTAGTCTCTGTAACAAAATCATTTCTAACTAAGGCTTCTAATTTGCCTCTGCATTTACCAAGGAGCTTGATAAACTCCTTAACTATGATGTTTCTTTATCTACTGCATATTACCTCCAATCTAATAGGGAAACTAAACAAGTCAACCAGAAATTCAAAATCTACTTCTGCATTTTCTGCAGAGTTAATTCTTCCAAATGGAAAGAACAAATTTCCCATGCAGAATTTGTCTACAATTACTGCCTCTACTCTGTCACAAACCAATTTCTGGTCTATCTCATAATAAGATATGAATCCCATGCTCTTCACTTGATAATTTCTAAGACTTTCATGCCCACAGTTAATAATAGATTAAAGAATCTAACAGCAGCTAGAGATGAGGTTCTTGTGGCCCATAACCTTGCTTGCCAAACCATGGCCTTCCACATTTGCTCTAAGTTTATTCCTTTTACTAAAGAATTTAAAGTCTGGCTTAAAGCCAGAAACCTCAAATGTTCTGTTGTCCACCTTAAATTTGCATTTAAATATAAAGGACCTTTTACTATCACAAAGGTATTATCTCCCATCACATACTGCCTCTGCCTTCCCTTTCCACCTTCTGAAAGATTCATCTGATCTTCTGTTATGGACTTAATTCAAAAGAGATAGCTACCTTGAGAAGTACAGTGAAGAAATGTCAATAAGGGAACAAATGCTCTAGACTAGGAAAAACCCAGTTTATGTACTTGCCCTTATATATTGTTAACCATGAGGCATACATGAGGTGGTTGTTATGCATCTTGTACAACCACCACTTTTACATTACATGATTATGGGAGACATACTCCTCTTTAGGTAACCCTAGCTTAGGGTCTGACTATTTATGAGTACCTTTATGGTTAGTGGTCACATGACTTGGGATCTGGGATCTGCCCTGGATCTTCCCTATCACAGATCTAGTTGTATATGCCTAGCATAACTGCACTTTCATTGCATATAATTATAAGAAAACATCTCCTTATGGGTAACCCTAGCTTATGGTCTTGACCTTGTATGAGTACTTTATAATCAGTGATCATGTGACTGGTCATGTAATAGTCCTGATTAGAGATCTGGGATCTTCCTAAGATTTGCCCTAAATCTTCCCCATCTAGAATCTCAATGCTATCTTCATGGATCTGATAAATCTTGAATCTATATCTTAATTTCATTATATCTATGGCAGAGATCTCTGTCCTTATAACTTCTTTATGGTAGATTTTGATCTTTTATTACAAATCTTCTCTTTTCTTCTATTTCTTTTCCTTGATATATAAGGCCACTGTTATGCTAGGCCCAGATAGAGACTAATATAGATTTTATGGACTAGAGTGAAGGGCTAGGGCTAGAAAAAGGCTCAACAATAGTCAGCCTTGGATATTAAGGTCAGATTCAAATGCAGGGGATGGCACTAGAGGTCCCTTAGTGAAGAGTAGGAATAAGACAAGAATGCAGGACTTATTAAGAATAATGGTGATGCTTGCCAATAAAGGTTGCAAGCAGGATCTTCCAGTAAAGAGTGGACTAAGGGTTTCAATAATGTCCAAGAAAGAACAAGGTGGAATAAGGCAAAAGTAGCATAAGGAACATAAAAATGAGGTACACTACTTATACTAAGGAATTTAAGATTCAGACTTAGTTGAATGAGTCAAAGTATATGACCAATGCTGAGTAAGTGATCCATATGGAAATGGATGGAATGGAATGAAAGCAGACTATAAGTAATATCTGCTAACAAAAAAGAATGTTTTGAAATAAAAGAAGTTTGAAGATTCCAGAATGTAACAAGAAAGCATCAAAGATGCATGAAATCTAAAGCTAAGATGAGAAAAAAAGAAAAAGAACAGACCAATTGTAACATTACCCCCCTAGTATGTTTAATAATCCAGTTAAATGTTCAAATGACCTAGAAAGAAGGGGTGGAAAAGCCTGTGATGTTACCCTAATCAACCTTGTCAATGACATCATTATTATTGGTGTAATAAGAAGGTGGAGGGGGTGGAAGAGACAGGGGAGCATAGTAATAGGAACTGTGGGATTACTAGGAGTAAGAGGAGCCATGGAACAAGCCATAGAAGAAGTCACAGGAGAAGCAGGAGTTAGAAGAGAAGGAGCAGGAGTTTCAAGGTAAAGGGTGGTGAAGTGAGCAATAAGTCTAGTTATGGCCATGTTGCAATCAGAGATAGGTAGGGCACTGATAAACAGTATAGTCAACCTGTCAATGCCTGAGGGCATGACACTAAAAACAACCATTCTGGTAACAGGGATAAGAGAGAGGGAGGAAAGTCTGACCATGGTGACCTATTCACCAATGTTTAATGCATGTAATAGTATTAAGTTCCTCTGGGAAGAGTGGGGAGGAAAATGCAGATAGGAAGAAAGGGGCAGTGGGAGGGGCATGGTTGCAAGCAATGGAGGATTTGTGCTCAAACCAGTCAATATTGGAGAAGAATTCTCCACACTCTAGCTAATAGGCCAAGTTATCAAGAACAAATGATATTTGGCAGTGGATGGTATTAAGCCCAAGGTGGACATTTTTAACATGAAACTCTACAGATTAGTAAAGAAAGGAGGCAGTGAGGT
Source organism: Pulveroboletus aff. viridisquamosus (assembly GCA_038088935.1). Taxonomy (NCBI): domain Eukaryota; kingdom Fungi; phylum Basidiomycota; class Agaricomycetes; order Boletales; family Boletaceae; genus Pulveroboletus; species Pulveroboletus aff. viridisquamosus. The sequence continues at coordinate 7,976 of JBBPJW010000540.1, forward strand.
GAATTTATTCCATCTGATAATAGAGGTATAGAAGGCCCATAGTGGGGAGTTCATATTGAGATGGGACCCAATAGATAGAAATAAATGCAAATTGAAGATAAATAAGTGGGCTAGAGTGGAGTAGTTAGGGAAATGATCTCCAGAATGGAGGGTATTGTAATGGGTAACTACCTATCCTGCCTTGATACTTGAGCTACCTTGATAGATGCTTCTAATTCTATGAGAAACTGATAGGGCTTTTAGCTAGTGGCCCCTAACTAGATAAATAAAAGAAGAGTGAGATTACTACTCTTATATCAACCAGAAGCCAGCAGATAAGAGTTAATCTGTATAACCAGCTAAGAGGTCAAGAGAGCAAATCTGGGGAAATCCCAGCTTGTACCCCCTGCCTTATATATTGCTCAGGTCTGTGCACAGACCAAGTACAGGAGGCCTACCCTAAGGTCTACTATTTATGGACACCAATAGCAGTAACCTCTCAACTAATAGATAAGGGCTGGAGAAGGCATGGAATGGGAATGAAGAGTGAGGCAGTGGCCTTATTAATCAAGGGATTGGAATGAAAGAGAAGCCACACCATGAGGATGTGGGGGAAGGGAAGGGAAGCACACAGAATCAGAGATATGAATAAGATATGGTAGCAGCAAGACCTGTTACAACTCTGGAAACCAGAGGCTACACCTAGACAAAGTGATAGAGGAGGAACACTGAAGGAAGAATTCGAATGGAGGCTCTGGAGAGGAGCAACCAAGGAGAGAGCAACCAAGGAGGACTCAGAAGAGACTTGGGCTTGAGCAACTAAGGGCCTGATCCTCAAAAGGGTTGGTTTCCTGAGAAGTGCTTAAACTAGCAAGGTACAAAGTGATAAAGTCTAAGAACTTTACCACCAGCACCTGCCCCTTTATATATTGCCTAGGGAGGTGCATGGACCATGTAAGTAAGGCCTACCCTAGAGTACTGCTATCTATGTAACCAATAGCAGTAAAGGAGCACTATTAAATAGGAGAGGTAAAGGCATGGGGTGGATATGAAGGGATGAGGCAGTGGCCTTGTGGATGTGGTGTGTGAAATGGAAGAGAAGGTCAGGGTTCACCATGAGGATGGGGATCTCTGCCACAGATAAGATCGTATCTCAGGATCCATCAGATCCATGGAGATTAGATCAGATCTAGATCAGAAAGATCCCAGGCAGGTCCAGGGAAGATCCTCAGATGTGTCACATGACCACTGACCATAGGGAACTCATAAAGTATTGGCTAAGCCCTAGGCTAGGGTTATCCTGAAAAGGAGTAGGGTTCCCATGATCACATGATGTAAAAGTGGTAGTTGTGAAGAAATCACAACAAGGCCTAGAAGATCCAATCTGGATCTCTGTTACAGATGCAGATCCTAACCTAGATTCTGAGATCAGATATCATCAGAAACTGTACTTGGATCTCATCTGAGATCTGGTATAGGGGAAATACTCTGATATAAAGGACTTAGCCTTAGCCTAGAGTTATTCTTATAAAAATACTTATTTGCATGATAATATGCTCCTGATCACATGACTATGCAACCATTTATATTATGTGCTCAACAGTTCTCACAGTCATGTGCTTGAGATTGTCATGTTCACTAGCTGCATAACAAATATGGGCTATAATGGACAGGTTGACAGTAGTAATAGCAAGTAGCTCAATAAGGTGAAGAGCAGATGTGGTGATGATAAGTGAAGGTAAGGTGGAGTAAAGGGCTAGAGGAGGAACAGGAATGGGGCTAGACTGAATATTGGCAAGGGTTATGGGCTTGTGGTTAGAGATACAATAAAGGAGGGTATTATGGTTTATACTACTTCTTTGATCCATTTTCAGTATAGCTACTTTGTATTGGTTTGTATACATGGATTATAATAGAGTATTCAGGTAAGTCAAGTCTCTTTATACTTGACCACTTGTGATATTAGCCTCTCTTGGCTTATCTTTGTGATTTCTTCAGTTTTAAGCACTTCTAAGTATTCCCTTTCTCTTGCCTGGCCCAGTTTAGGGGTTAGGTAGTGTTCTGCCCTTGTTTGTCTCCTCATTGCTCTCATTGTCAAGCCAAGACCATAACAGGTGGAGGTTATAAGGTCTTTAGTATGTAGAAATTCTATAAGAAAGGCTTGGAATAAGGAAATAGAAGAGAGGTCAGTGGAAATTTCTATAGTATTTTCAATAGTAATGTGAGCATGAACAGGAAAAAGTTAAAGTATAGTATTATTAGTGGGGGCTATAGTGATGGTGATGGTTGGGGTGGAGTTAGTGGCAAAGTTGGGGGTGGAGCAGGAGTGGTAGGTGAAGTTATAAGATAGTGTTATTAGTTAGGTTTCTTGGGGTACTTGAAATACTAGGGTGATTTGCAAGGACATGGGGGGACAGAGAACAAAGGAGGAAGGAAGTGGAGGCATTTATATGCCTTGATAAGCTCAGAGGCATTGCAGAGATGGAACTTGTGTTTTCATAAGTCTTCTGCTGAATAATCCTTCCATTGAATTAGAAAGGAATGGAAGAAAGATGAGCCATAATGTTTTAATTTCTGCTTGACTTTGTATTCTTCTTGACCTTCTACAAGGTCTGGGTGTGAGGCAGGGAAGTTTTTCCCATGGACATTGTTTTTATAATAGGGCAATAGCATTAAAATGTGGAAAACTGGGTAAATCTTCCAAGAGACAGGGAGACAGAGTTGATAGGTGATTGGAGATAGGATATCAGAGGTAGTAAAGAGTTCTTCCCATTTGGGAATGAACTTAGGTGGGTAATGGATTTTTTAAGGTTTCTGGCTTCAAGCCAGACTTTAGATCATTTGACAAAAGGGGTAAATTTGAAGTGGATGTAAAATACCATAGTTTGGTAGGCCAGATCATGGGCTGCAAGAGCATCATCTCTAGCTGCTGTCAGATTTTTTAATCTGTTAGTGACTATAGGCACAAGGGTCTTAGAGATTACCAAGGAAAGGGCACATGGTTCATATTTCATTATAAAATAGAATGAAAATTGATTGATGATGGAATAAGGATGGCAGTTGTGAATGAATTCTGCATGGGAGACTTGTTCTGCCCATTTGAAGAGGTTGACTCTGCAGAAGATATGGAAGTAGGTTTTGAGTTCCTAATTAACTCATTCAGTTTCCCCATTAAATTGGAGGTAATATGCAGTGGAGAAAGAGAAGTTTTAGTTAAGGAGTTGATCAAGCTTTTTAGCAAAGGCAAAGGTAAATTGAGGGCCTTGATTCAAGATGATCTTGTCATAAAGATCAAATTACAGATAGACTTTGTGAAAAAAGAGGGTTGTAATATCCTTAGTGGTGGCAGTTTTCTTGGTGGGATATAGAACTACCCCTTCATAAGCTTATGGTTGACTACAACTAACAGAGAATCATAATCATTGGAAAGAGGAAGGTTAGTGATCAGATCACATAAGACCATTTGAAATGGGCAAGTGGCAGTGAAGCAGATAGAAGAGAGGGCAGGGGTGGACAGGTGGGTGTTGACTTTGTTTTGTTGACAGGTAGTGCAATCTTCAACAAAGCAGCAGGCATAAGTGGCCATACCAGACCATCAGAATTCTTGTTTGACTAATTGGAAGGTTTTAAGAGAACAGGATAATTGGCAAGGAGATGGTAATGGCAGCAGTAAAGAATAAATTGGTGGAGAGATTCATATGCTGGGAGATAGACTTGGTCTTGGTAGGTGAGAAGGTTGTTATGAAGTTTCCAGTCTGCAACATACTTGCAAAGGTTGGAGTACATGGGGTTATCCCATTTGTGGAGAAGGAACAGGCAAAGGAGGTTGATTTCCACATGCTTGTGAATATGGATGGAAAGGGTTGTGTTAATAACACAACAAAAGAGGTGCTCAGGGAGGGCAGTGACCAAGAAGTTGTCCAAGGAGTCTGATGGACAGAGGTTTGGATGGTAGAAGAGGCATTAGAGCCAGCAAGAAAGAAACCAGCAATATAATGAAGTTGGATATTAAAGTTAGCTAAGTCAAGAAGCCAGCAGGCTTGTCAATGGTTGAGGGTTTGAGGGGCATGGAAGTAGATGAGGTTCTTGTAATCAGTAAAGACTTGGACTATGTGGGGGAATTCTTAAAGATATTGGTGCCAAGCTTTAAGAGTGCAGATAATTATGAGGAATTCACAGTTATAGATATCATAGTTCTGCTTAGCAGCAGAGAAGATCTGCAACAGATAGAAGCAGGGGTACCAGTCCTCAATTGGATCCATCTGGAGGATAATTTTATCCAATGCATAGGCTAAGCCATTGGTAGTAATGGCAAAGGGGTGGAAGAGATTAGAAAGCTGGAGGACAGATTGTGAGAGAAAGAGTGCCTTAATAGAATTGAAAGATATTCCTGACAGGCTGGAGTCCAGGATTAAAAAGCTGTCTTTTTGATGAGGTTTAGAAGAGGGCAGGTAATGGATAAGTAGTTGAAGATAAATCACCTGTAAAAGTTAGTGAAACTCAGAAAGGAATAAACATCCTTGACTTTCTGGGGGATAGGCCACTTGGCAATACTGTCAAGTTTGATGGGGCCCATGGCAAGTTCACCAGGGCAAATTACCATTCCTTAGTATTTGACCTTGAATAAGATAAAGGTACATTTCTCTAGTTTTGAGTGGAGATTGAGATTCACCATCTGTTGAATGATGTGGGACATGCAGGTTCTGTGTGTGTCAGTGTTGGGGGAGAAAATGAGAAGGTCATCCATATAGATAATGAGCCACCCTTCTGTGATCATATTACAGAAGGAATTATTCATAAAATGCTAGAAAGTAGTAGGTAAGTTGGTTAATCCAAAGAACATCACTGTGGATTCAAAAAGGCCTTTGTGAGTGATAAAGGCTACTTTTCATTGGTGTTTGTCCTTGATTTGGACATTGTTTTGTCCCCATCAGACATTAAACTTGGTAAAGACTTTGGCTTTGTGTAGTTTATTGATAAGATTAAAGATAAGGGAGAGAAAATAGGCATTTTAAATGGTATATTCATTGAGATACCTGTAATCCTGACATGGGTGGAGTTTACCATTCTTCTTCTTGACAAAAAAGAAGAAGAAGGCCTGGAGGAAATTTAAAGGGCAAATTTTGCCTGCATGTGTTATGGCTCCAGCCCAACACAGCGGTCTCACATGACCGTGGGAACTGTAGAGCACGAGATGCGCTGGTCATGTGATTAGTTGCACGTGACCATGCAAACGAGTTGCCATATAAGGCAAACCCTAGGCTAAGGTCTAAGTCCTATTCCTATATTAGAGTATTCCTTAAAGCACACCTTAGTTATGATGTGGCAGATCTCTAGATGAGATCTGGATCTATCCGATGACATCTGATCTCTTGATCTAGATTAGAATCTGATCTGTGGCAGAGATCCAGATGGGATCTTCTTGGCCACCAGACAGCCACACCTCTCAGGGCTAGTGCTTCCTCTTCCATTCCCCATCCCATTTCCATGAGGCCCTTGCCTCACTCCTACCTCATGCCCCATGCATTCCTACTATATCTATTTAGAGGCAGGAGCTACTTACGCTATTGGTGTCCACAGATAGTACTCTTTAGGGTAGACCCTTTGTACATGGTCTGTGCACCATGCCTGACAATATATAAGGCAGAGGGTGCAAGCTGGGGAAATCCAGTCTTGCTCTCTTGACCTCTCAGCTAGATCCACAGTAGTGATCTAAGGCTTGATCCTAGAGGATCCCCCTTCAGCTCTCATTCACTGTCTGGCCTTCAGGTTTATACAAGAGACCCTTGGCTCCAACTAAACCGTTGCCTAGTTGTAGCCACTAGCACAAAAGCTACAGAAGGAGAGTCTTAGGAAGGAGCATCCACCAAGGTGTACAAGTATCAAGGACATAATGGGAAGAGCCCATTTCAGCATGGAGGTTTTCTTCAATAAAGTCCTTGGTGGCTTGATGTTTAGGAGTAAACAAGGGGTAGACCTTGCTGATTTTGGGTATAAAGGTTTTCTTGAAATTAATCTCATGGTCATAGGGTCTGATGGGTAGGAGTTTGTTCAGAGTATTTGAGATATTTGAGAAAACCACAGCAAACTGTTGGTACTTGAGGGAAAGTATGGTCTTTGATTTGGCCTTTTTGACCTCAATGATGAGTTCCATGGAGATAGTAAGCTTTGCTACCATAACAGAAGGGAGGAACATGGAACAGGAATTAATAACATGGGAAAAGTGCCATTTATAGAGGTTATTATCAATAGATTGATTTGGCAACTTGCTAACTTGCTTTCAAGGTAGTAGATAATGTATTCATTATCAGGGAGGACTACTTCCCTAACAGTATGTTGTCAAAGAAAAGATTGGGCTGCCTCAGAGTGATAGAGCTTCTTGAAGTAATCTAAGGAGAAGGGGATGGAGAATGAGTTAGCCATTCAATTAACACTGGAGTTTATGGCTTGAAGCCATGAAAGTCTAAGGATCAGGGTTTTCCTACCACATGCCATGACATGGCAGGAAATGGAGTGAGTTACCCCTTCTAGTCAAGGAAGTATGATGCACATGTGAATAATATAATCCTTCTTGTTTAAGAAAAAGTTGATGTTTTGAATATTAATTGGAATAGGAAGTTGGGTGGTGGGGAACTTGTGATAGAAGACAAACTTCCAGTTAATGCAGTTAATCTGCACTCTGCTATCAACAAGAACAGAGGCATCTATAACTAGTCTTGGATGTGCAGAGGAAGAGACTTGTACAGAAATTCTCATAGATTTTCTAGAAAATAATACAAGTACAGGCACATATAAAAGAAAAAGAGCATCTTGCATAGGGAAGGTACTTCATTTCAAAAATCCAAACCAACTCATCCCACCTCAAGTTTTTTGTCACTAATCTCTTCTATTTTCATTATTTCTTCTTTAGCAATGATTTTCTTAACAGATTTCTTAATGGGGGTGGTAAAGCTGGTAACTGAAATGACTTCTTGTCATTCTGGCATTATGTCTTGATACTAATGCTGATAAGCACAAACTGAGCAGTGGTTTGAACTAGGTCCACTAGGAACTAGGCAAGAGAAAAATAGAAAAAGAGTCAAGTGCCTTGTATAAAGCCTCAAGAGCTCAAGTGCACAAGATTAAGTTGTTCTAGCTTACACCAGCCCTTTATATATGCTACAAAGGAGTGCACAGACCAGGTCACTAGGGTCTGCTCTAAACTATGCTATAGTAAGCAGATCAATGGCAGTAAAGGAGTAAGTAACTTAGCAGTACTTTGTGGTAACCACCAGGTAATGATGTCATGGTCTAGAATATTCTAGAATGTGATAAGTGAAGGTGTGAAAATGTAAAAGGGTAAAAGAGTGAAATGGTGAAGGAATGAAGTGATAAGGGTTATCAGGGTCATGTGATGTGACATGTGAAGAGTAAAAGTAAAAGTACAAAGTGGGTGAAAATAAAGAAAAAAGGAAAATTATAACAGTAACAGAGGTAAAAGGGTAATTATTGGGGCAGGTGGCAGTGTTATAACTGGATTTCCTGCAGCAAAGGCAGAGACCAAGCTTGAAGCATTATTCTTGTTTCTGCAGTATGAGTTTTATAAGATAGACAGAGTCTATATCCATGGCATTCAGGTCTTTTTCAGCCTAAGAGGTGACTGTGGAGGTACTAGGGGTCCAGATGTGAGCTTTGGGGTTCTACAATGGAGCTCTGTAAGCTTGGCACAGTCTAAGATTCCTTGAAAGTAAATAGCTTTGTTATATTATCTGTCAATGGTATTAGGGATTTTGTTGAGATTTTGAATTCAACAAGATAGCCAGAGGGAGATTCTGACTTCATAGTAGGCAATAAGTACATTGTTATCCTTAATGTTGGCCAGCACTGCATGATTCTGGAACTCTATAATATACTTGGTAAGAAAGGGAGTCCATTTGCCTTTCTTGTTCTGGCACATCTGTGTGTTAGCAAGCCAGTGAATTGTAGAGGTAATGGTGTCTTGTTTTTGGAACAAGGCATTTAATGCCTTGATGAATGCACTAAAGGTTCTTATAAAGATTACCATACCAGCAATGCTCATCTTTCAATAAGTGATTGCCCAAAATTGGGCAGGGCCTTTGGTCATATATGAGAGGATGAATGCAATCTTCTTCTCATCTGAGTTGTAGACTGCAGTGTTGATAAAGAGGTAAAACTGGACAGAGTTCAGCCAAGCTTCTGCTTTGGAGTGATTGCCATCAAAGTGCTCAAAGGTGCTAAGACAGAGTTTAGTGGATTTAATGGGGGGGAGAATATTGGACATGGTGGAATCAAACAGAGCTATGGAAGGAAGACAAAAGAGAGGGTATTGTATAGTGGAGGTAGGAAAGGGAAACATGGGTACTCAAGGAATCTGTAAAAAAGAGAGCTTATGTACAAGAGTATAATCTTGTTCTTGATCTTTGGCTAAGGGCAAGAAGATATCTTAAGGATTTTCTTCCAGGATGCTAAGGTGGTAACTAAGGGTATCTTCTGTTTCAGAAGACTCTAAGGGGTCCTTTATGGGTTAAATTTTAGGCTATTCCCAGAGGGTATTGAGGAACAAGGAGGTAATTACACATCTAGTAAATACAATGGTTTTAGCATGTGACCATAAGAGCTGTGAGCATGTGATGTGAACTAGTTGCAGTCATGTGACTAGGGAGCATGTAATTGTGCAAATGAGTAGTCTTATCAAAATAACTTTAGGCTAAAGCTAAGTTCTCATATTCAGGGCATTTCTCTGCACAAGATATTGGTCGTGTGATGTGGCAGATCTTAGATAAGATCTTGATCTTACCCAATAACATCTGATCTCAAGGATCTAGATAGAGAATCTAAGCCTTGCCACTGCCATGCCTATTTTATCTCTGCCTTTTCTGTGCTTTCCTTTTATTTTCCCACATCCTTATGGTGTGGTCTTCTCCTTTATTCTGTCCCTTGATTCATGGGGTCACTGCCTCACTTCTTCTATTCTGATCCATGCTTTTATTCCTATATATTTAGGGTTGAGTACTTACTGCTATTGGTAGCATAGATAGTAGTAGTTTAGGGCAGCCTTTCTACACTTGGTTTGTATGCAGATCCTGACAATATATAAGATAGGGAGTATAAGCTGAGGTTTCCTTAGTCTTGCTCTTTTGACCTTTAGCTGGTTATACAGAATAGCTGGAATCCTCCTACTAAGGTTTTCTTATATAGCATTTGCTGGCATATAATTTATACAAGAGATGGCTTATTCTTTCTCTTAAGCCTAGTTAGGATCTACTAGTACAAAAGCCCTTCCAGCAGTTCAGTTGGAGATATAAGTATAGTAGTGCTCACCAGGACAAACACAAGACATAAGATCAATAGAAAGTCTTCCATTTTAGAGGTCTTGGGTGGAATGTTGGTAAAACTACAGCAGTGATAGCTGCAAGTACAAATGATACTTCTTTTGTTATGCTAGGCCCAGGTAGAGACTAACATAGACCTTATGTGTTACGACTCTGGAAACCAGAGGCTACACCTAGACTGTGGATGGAAGAGGAGGAACACGAAGTAAACCCTAGTGGTGGCTCAATCGAGGAGCAACTGAGGATGACTCTGGAAGAGGAAGACGAAGAGGACTCGAATGAGACACATGCGCGAGACTGCCTAGATCCTGTGCCGCTGAAGGGCCTGGTTTCCTAAGAAGAGCTTAACCTTGTAAGCCTAAACTGCTGATGCTACGAAGTGATAAAGTCTGGAGGACTTTACCACTAAGAGCCAGCCTTTATATACTACACTAGATGGTGCACGGACCATGTACATCCGTGTCTACCCTGAAGTAGTACAGTAAGCTAGCCTCTAGCGTAAAGGGAGCAGCCTCGTGTAGGCCGTGAGGGAAATACATGTATCGGTAATGAATGATGTGGGGGAATGGAAGGTAAGGGGTCAGGACACAGTGAGGACGGGGATCTCTAGCCACAGATGAGATCCATCGGCAGATCTGACAGATCCGACAGATGAGATCAGATCGGAATCGGGGAAGATCCAGCCTCGTGGTCACTAACCTTAGAAGTACTCGTATAGTATATGCTTAGTCCTAAGCTAGGGTTTAGCCTGATTAGGGATGGGATTCCCACGATCATGTGAGAGTGAAAGTGGTCGTTGCATTGGTTTGCAACATTATGGACTAGAGTAAAGGGCTAGGGCTAGAAAAAGGCTCAACAATAGTGTTATGCAACTAGCAAATATAACAGTTTACAGCATATGACCATGAGAACTGTAGAGCACATGATGCAAATGGTTACATAGTCATGTGACCAGGAGCACATGATTGTGTGAATGAGTAGCCTTATAACAATAACCCTAGACTAAGGCTAAGTCCATATATTAGAGTATTTCCCTGTATAAAGGTATCAGTCACATAATGTGGCAGATCTCAGATGAGATCTAGATCCAGTTCCCAATGATATCTAATCTTATAATCTAGATTAGGATCTGCATCTGTGGCAGAGATCCAGATGGGATCTCCTTAGCCTTATGGTGGCCATGTCTCATTTATATCTGAATACCTGTGCACTTCCATTCTCCCACATTCTCATGGTGTAATTCCTCTCCATTCTTATCCCTTGATCCATGAGACCACTGCCTCACTCCTTAGTCATGCCCCATGCTCTTCTTACTAATTATTACTTAGAGCCAGTTGTGCTATTGGTTTATATAGATAGCATAGGTTAGGGTAGATCTTCTGTACTTGGTCTGTGTGCAAGCACTGGCAATATATAAGGCAGGGGGTACAAGCTGGGGAAATCCAGACTTGCTCTTTTGACCATTTAGCTGGTTATACAGGCTAGACCTTCTAGTGCTGCTGGCTTTCAGTTTATACATGAGCCCAGGATCTCACTTTTCTCTCTACTGCCTAGTTGGGGTCACTAGTATAAAAACCTCACCAGTTCCCAGGAAGATTAGAAGCATCCTTCAAGGTTATTCCAAGATACAAGAATAGGATGGCAAGTTGCTGCTTCAAATAGTTAGCCTTGGATATAAAGATCAGATGCAAATGCAGGAAATGGCACTAGAGGTCCCTCAATAAAGGGTAGGGATAAGACAAGGATACAGGGCTTGTTGAGGGTAATGGTGATGCTTGCCAATGAAGGTTGAAAGCAGGATCTTCTAGTAAAGGGTGGACTAAGGGTTTCAATAATGTTCAAGAGAGAACAAGGTAAAATAAGGCAGAAGTAGCATAAGAAACATGAAGATAAGATATGCTACTTATACTAAGGGATTTAAGGTTCAGACTCAGTTGAATGAGTCAGAGTGCATAACCAATGCTAAGTGAGTAATTTATATGGAAATAAATGAAATGTAATGAAAGTGGACTATAAGTAATATTCACTGACAGAGAAAAATGTTCTGGAATAAAAGAGGTTTGAAGGTTCCAGAACATAATAAGGAAGCATTGAAGACATGTGAAGTCTAAAGCTAAGATACAAGTGAAAAGAAAAAGAACAAATCAATCATAATAGCCACTGCCTTACTTCTTCATATCTGCTTTATGCATTCTTCTTACTTATTTAATAGTAAGCTCTTTCTGCTATTGTTATACACTGGCACTACTTAGCTAGGGGCTATTTTTCATTTTTACCCTAAGCTAAGTCCTCTTTACTATTTACTGTTTTTGACTGCTTTTTTTGATCTTATCTTATCTTATCCCATCTTATTTTATCTGATATCTTATCATGCCATGTGATTAGGTCTGGCCTAGTCTGGCCTTTGCATCTCATATAGCATAGCTTTTTACCTTATTGTAGCCTAGACTTTCTCTAATGTCATGGCCTAGTCCTTTAATATTATACCTTACCTGAAACAGCTACTGCCATTCTAGCCTCATATCTCAATGCTGTCTCAGTGAACACCTTCTTAAAGCTGTGGTTTTGTGCTAGGCCCACAGTAAACTAGGCAAGAGGAGAAAAGAAAAGAGTCAAGTGCCTTGTATAAAGCTCTAGAGCTCAAGTGTGCAAGACTGGAGATTCCCAGCTTGTGCCAGCCCTTTATATATGCTACATGAATGGGCATGGACCATGTAACTAGGTCGGCCCTAAACTACTGCTACAGTAAGCAGACCAATGGCAGTAAAGGAGTGAGTACCTTAGCAGTTCCACATGGCAACTGCCAGATAATGATGTCATGGTCTGCAGTGGTCTAGAATGTGATTAATGTGAAGGTGTGAAAATAGTGAAGTGGTGAAATGGTGAAATGGTGAAGAGGTGAAAAGTAAAAGTGTCCCATGGTCACATGATGTAAAAAATGAAAAATGATTATAACATTACCTTTGCCTTGCTTTTTTTTACTAATTACTCCCTATTTGCCATTGGTTCCTATTTAGTTTTCCTTTGCCCTATTTCCTTATCTAGCATTGTTCTCTATATACCAGCTACCTTATGTATTCCTCATGGCCTGGTCCATGCATACTTTGTTCTATTCTTGTTATTTATTTTATAGTTACTTGAATTGACTTGTATACTATAGATATAATAAAGCCTTTAGATATTTTAAGTTTTTTTTTTAGACTTAAGCACTTGTAATATCTGCCTTTTTTGATCTAATGTCTTTTTAAGTTAGCATTTTTGGTTTTCAAAGTCTTTTTTCAAGTTTACCATTTTTATCCACTTGTTTGAATTGGTTTTTGGATTTTATCTTTGTTTTTTTCTTACTTAATCAATATAGAAAAATATATATGAAAAATATCTAAAAGGTGCAGGAAAAAGTATATGAAAGTATAAAGATGAGTATATAGGAAAAGGTATAACAAAAGTGTAGAAAAGTACAGGAGAAACTATATAAAAAATAATAGAGAAAGTGTAGAAAAAGTGTTGGAAAAGTGTTGGAAAAGTGTTTGATAGATAGATTGATTATAGATAGATACTCAAGATGGCACACAAGTTCATCCCCATCTGTTTCCCAACTTATTGACGGTCTGCAAGTCGCCACCGTCCAATCCATTCGTCACTCCCACCCAAAAGATGCTTTCCATCGGGTTGGAAAGTGACTGCGAATACCAACTCATCGTCATCCACGTCGAGTTCTATTGGCTGGTCTTGCCGAATGTCGGCATTGTTCAATCACCCCCTGGAGCTGCCACGCACCAGAATTCGTTTCCGACATTCTCACTAGTAGTACACAGTCGCCGGTGTTGAAGCGTAAAGGAGAAGCGTTTTTTTCGGTTCACTCGTGGTGCTGGGACTATTATTCTTCATGTCATACATGATTTTGTTCAAATGGTGCCTCGTGTCACCTGGTTGCCGATGAAACAGGCAGATCGGGTCCTTTCCAAAGATACTTTTGCAGAATTACAACTATGAGAAGGAGATTCAGGGCGAGCGCACCATCCTCGCTTGACCAGATCATACGCGCAATCGTCCTTGGCATTATAATCGCGAGGTCATCCGAGTGCCAGGACGAGAGAGCGACGACACCTCATCATGGGGCACAGCCAGGAATCCAGTTGGCTCGGCTTTTTATGAGTCTCTCTGGAAGCACACCAATGGTACCTCTCGATTGTTATCTTGGTGACCGCATCAACTAGATCCCCCTGGTCCACAGGAGGACGCTGTTAAACGACCACGCGATATATGGGTGCCGTTCGCTCTTGCGAGAAACTTGCGCAGTTATTAACACCCTACACCATGTACTAACCGCACCTGTGTGACTGTCTCCCATCACACATCACCTCCGCGGAATGAGCGATAGAGACTCGAGTGATGTAAGAGTGCCTTGGAGGAGCAACCATTCGTGCTTGTAAGTGTGTTCGAGCAGACAGGTGTGCTCTCCGTTGCGAATCATCACCAGACTGCTCAGCTGAGTGCACAAGGGTGACACACGTGCCCTTGCGAGCATTCCATTGCTTGTTCATTCAACTCGGGACAAAATAAAACAGACCTGATGCTCTATGCGGTGAATATACTACACGCCTGGTCAAAAAGTCCACAAAAAACTTATCTTCATGACGCTCACGATGGATATCGACGTGTAACTCGGGAATTCAATGCGCGTGCCATAATCGTCGTTGTGTGTATCGTTATGCCTCTTCTCCTCTGCTTTTCATTCTTCGGGCCGGACAATCGTATTCATTGGGGTCAAATCAAGGTCATGATACAAAGCCTTTGACCTTTCATATAACCTTGCTCATTTTGGAATTCCGGTGTGCCTTTCTCGACATCTCCAGGGACCTTCACTCTGTTGCTTCGCACGGTCTTACAATCCGGCGACTATTCACGCAGGAAGAACTTCAGAATCAGCGCAAAACCAAGCAACGGGATGAACATCATCCATATTGCATCGATTGCCGCGACCACGCCTCTAATACGGCGTTGCAGAGGGTGGTATCCTGGTTTCATTCCCACAGGCGAACATGAGCTTGTCTAGGGAACAATGCATTGCCTCTCACAGAAATCAAATGGACGATTCCCACGCTGCCGTTGAGGTTGGCTGCCAAAACCAAGGCTAGAGAAATTGGATCCTCTCAAGTTTCTTGGGCAGGACACTTGTGATGATGGCCTCGCCAACAGCAACTCCGACGGCACCTCCAATGGTACTGACAACATGGACACATTCGTTACAGGTCCAAGGATGATATAATGATGAACATACCGAATGAATACGAAGCTACTCGAGGCGGTAGCCATTTCCTTAAGGGGGGTCACTGCCTGGAGAGCAATGAGCGGCGTTTGAACAGGCACCCTATTTCGAGAGCTGCGACCAATGGGTAAATCTCTTGTTTGACACTAAATCAGGTTAGCATACCAGCGGATATCTGCGAATGGCAGATACACACAGGCTCGATCTATAATCCAGCATGATCAAAAGACACATGGCGAGGGTCATGACAGTGTATGCCACCCACACGATCGGACGATACCTCCCCACCTTTCACAGAATACAATATATACAAAAGCAGTTCCGAGTGAAAAGGGGAGTGTTCTATAGATGTGAAGTGAATCGACAGGATCGCAGGGTAGAGCATGATGCACACTTGTCTCTAGGACTGGTAGCCGGTGATCCAAGCACTGACACGCAGTGGTCTTCGTGTTCGTGTGGTAAAATGGAACACCAACCTTGATAAAACAAGAGAAGATAGCTGGGCATGAAAGATTCAGGTGAAACTCGTGATATCTGAACTTTTGCCACTCACTATGAAGCTGAAAAGAAGACGAGAACGTGAAGGAGAGCAGTAATGAGAATGATTGCAGTCTTACGCATCTTTGATGTCTCGTTGGGGACACTTCAAACCAGCGAGTATGGTCACTGACCTTGAACAAACGTGCAAGTATAATCGCAGAGCGCATCGTGAATCTTCGTTGACACCATCAATAATAAGCAGAACAATCCCAACGACAAGTGGAGCAAGCGTCTTCACATAGAACCCTGGATGTGGTGTATGTGCGCTGTCACAGTGTTAATACTCACATGATGTCTGACCAAAGCCAAAGCAGATGAGCAGGCAGACAACGCCGACAACACAAAAGAGTTCGATGAAATCGAGCTCTGCGAGTTGATCCCGAATCGGTTGTGTTTGGGATTGAGGAAGACGAACAGAATAGCCAGTGCCATATTGCCGGTAGGCCTAGAAACGATGGTCAAATGGGAAACATGGAGATGCGGGTAAAGATCGACAACGTACAGGTTAATTAAAAATCATCATCTCCAAGAGACGCGTTGTGCAAATACATTTGGGACGTGCGGACGAGTGAACGCTATTCTGTTCCAGGCAGAAGAACTGATCTCCGCCAACCCGGTCACCCGAAGCTACGAATGTGCCTGGAAACGTAAATCATACCGTGTGGCTCAGAAACTCGGTGCGCGTCTACGAAACATCCACCAGCAACTCACTCACCATTTCGACAGCCATTCTCAGAGCACCGCTACTGGATCCAAAGCCTACTCCACAACCACTCACACTTCTCAGGGTCAGGGTCAGTATCTTCCATTACGCCAGTCAAGCCACAGAGTGGCGTCCTTTTCCACATGAATATGGAAACCTGTCCAGTTCCTTCCAGCAAAATATTCTGGCGTAGCCGTAGATGGCTTCTACGAATACTCGACACACAACGAAAAGTTATGCAGGACAGTGAGCTCTCCCAAGTGTTGGACCGAGCTCAGTCCATGAGTACACGAGACTCGATTGACTATCCAGGTACCCAAGAAAAAGAGCTGGGTGACTATCAGCATAGGCTTGCTAAGGAATCGGCTGGATGCATACCGGGAACGAATGGAAAGTTAAATGAATAAAGAGAAGGGAATGGTAGGCGCTAGTCAGTGTGCAATCTAGAAGCGGAGAATCCGTGCGAGGTGGGTCGAGCGTCCGACTAGTGGTAGTAGCAGCGGGAAAGGAGGTGTCTGGCGGCACTTGAGCAAAGATAAACCTTGGTTGCTCACAGCGAGAGCCAAGGGAAGAAATCGGGACCACCTCAACAGATGAAGAGTGCCCATGTCTCCATGGGGATAAAAACCGATGGACCGCCCACCGGTACATGTTATGGCGCCAAGTTCCTCACAGGGGAGTAGGTGAAGTGATCCATGAGTTGAATGTCAGTAACTAATGATCAAAAGTCGCTATGAGCTCATGTAAGTATTAGATGAATCAATTCCAACAAGACTAGCATGTATGGCCACCAATGCTAGCTTCTGTGTGCATCCGTTGCGTTAGAGGTGCCTGATGATGTTAAATATAATGTGTCCATACATTACAGCTTTTCATTGTGCTGCGACACTCGTAGTCTTTCGTTACTTATCCAACGTGTCAGCGTAATTTTTTCCTTTAGTACCGTTTATTATACTTCACAGCACCTTCCGTCGTTTCTTCATTCCAACTGAGGTATGCATACACTCGCTATACGCTACAGTGTTGTTTAATGACAAATACCTAGTCCTTACATTCATTCTATTATGGACGAGCTTTTTGACATTCGTCTCAATGTTGTCAAGTGACGCGAGAACTGTGTAATCAATGCTGACCATAATCGCCATCCATCGTAGGTAGGAATCACAGAACGTCGCTGATGCAGAGGGACTATGCAGTCGATGTCCCCAGTACAAGGGAAACGAAACTGAGAAAGCGCGAGGAAATGAAGGAATCTCATTGAAATCGGAGTGGAAGCAGCATCGGATGTTCACTCGTCCACGTAGTGCACATTCATCGTTCTGATCCCATCTGATTCACCGTGCATGCCTTGAACTCCCAAGCGGTTTTGGCAGGGCAGATTTTTTTGAGAGGTGCAATGCAGAGGATATCACACTATACACAAGTAGACCTCAGTTTCGAATGAACGAAAGACTGAGGTGCAACGTGGCAGTGTCTGCACTCAAAAGGACAACGCGATTATGTAAGGAAATGTCCGGTGTATGCCTCGGAAAGAAAGGAATGACGAAGGAGAAAGGAGAGTGAAGAGGAATGAAAATAAATAGAATAAAATTTCAACAGATTTTCCACCTGGTGGACAGCAAATCCGCATTGCGTGCACCTCAAGTTCTGGACAGAGAAATGCATGACCACCTTGAAATCAGGAACTCGTTCGAACTGCCTGTGACGATCAAATTCTCCAACAGTCTCTGTATGGCGGATAGTAAAGTCTAGTTGTGGAATATAAATGTTGGACTGCAGGATACTTGTAGTCACTTTATATTAGGGTAGGTGAGTAAACACTAACCTGCAGGATACTTGTAGTCACTAAGTATCCTAAGGTAACTAATGTATAGCTATATGCTTATGTAATCGGTAGGTGCCAGCTGTGGTCCTTTGCGTCCGCAGTATATAATAGGTGCCACGTCTCGTGGCACCGTTGCATAACATCACCGACATGCCCCTTCAGACCCTCCCAAATCAGTTTGATGATGCCACCCATCGCGAGCTTGACGCCAACGTAAATGAGACTGTTGGCGATTTAGTCCAGGGGAACAACTATGCGGACCTTCTTAATTCTATCATAGAGCACTCAAACGGGCAATTATACACGCAGTACTCTTATTTATCCAAGGCAAGGAAATTGATCTCCGCCAACCCAGAGCTACGGGATGTGCTCATATCCGCATGGGAGCATAAATCATACCGCGAAGTTCGGAATCTCGGTGCGTGTCTACGAAACATCCACCGGCAACTCGCTGATCATCTCGGCAGCTATTCTCAGAGCACCGCAACCCGATCCAAAGCCTACATCTACAACCACCCACACTTCTCAGGCTCGGGGTCAGTACGTTCTATCATACCAGTTCAGCCACAGAATGACCTTTTCCAGATGAACATGGAAGCCTGTCCAGGTCTTTTCGAGCAGAGTATTCTGGTGTAGCCGTGGACGGCTTCTGCGAATACTTGACACACAACGAAAAGTTATTCAGGACAGTGAACTATCCAAAGTACTATGCCAAATTCTGTTCCGTCGTTCAAAGCTCAGGCACCGGAAAATCAAGGTTGTTGACAGAGGTAATCAGTTTCGTTTGTACACGCGTCTGCAGTAGCTGAATAGAACGTAGCTGAGCAAGAAGAACGTCATAGTGATTTACATGAACCTGCGCACAGTGGATGACAAAGACAGTTTCCCTGCGCGTGATCGTATCCTATCTCGAATATTGGCCAAATTTCCCGATACTTGCACAGGGTACCGCACCGTGTGCTATGCGTTCTTCATTGCCCTGTTCGACACCATCGAGGAACACCTCACGCGGAGTTACAACACGCAGAGTACGAATGCGGGGATTATGGATTGGGCTCGAAAGATGTGTGATATGAGCGACCCTCCCAAATCGACTGTCAGGACCGATTTCTTCAAGGGACTATCTGTAAAATACGATATGGTGATTGTCTCTTTCTGCGTCCTGAATATGACTTTACAATCTTGTGTAGGCTTATGCTGATCTCGTCCGTGGTCTCAATCGGCCCCTCGGGAATATAGCA